>MU271234.1:45085-83620 GCA_021432655.1 Atractiella rhizophila | reverse complement strand
CTTTTTATTAGATTGGTACTCCGCCGGAGTGTGACTACGTGGCTATTGGTTTTCGTGGCATGGGCCATGGGTTTCTCCATCATTTTGTCTGTTCTGTATCATCATTTCAGTCACTTCCAATGTCTTTCGATTTTCTCCTCTCCCACTGCCTTTGAACAAGACTCAAGCAAAGGTCATACACAGTCATTTCAATATGCCATCGAATACACAGCCCTATCCTCTTTTTATTCCCGCTTCGCCTTTGTTTTCTCTCATGTTCAATTCATCCCTCCCTCCTCTTCACCGCACGAAGCAAATATAATAGGGCTTTATTCTCCGTTCCTTTGAATTTTTCTTCATCTTGAACGAGTCGAGTACATAGTAGTAGAGAGCTAAGGTTCTGGTCATGTCGTACGGGTACCTTGATGTTTTTGTGACAACTCATAGCGCAATCCGATGATTTTGACAATCTCTTGCATTCTAAGTATAACATGCTACACTGGGAATGAATCAAGGTAATGTTGCATACTTCTGCAACGATTGCGGAATGGCACCCCAGAGCCCTTTACTCTCGATCCACTTCTTGCTGAACAATCGGGATTGATACCTATTTCCACAGTCAATGCAAGATTGAGAAAGAGAGGGAGAGGTACGGACCGATAGGCGCCATCTGCGAGCACAGTGACCACCGTCGAACCCTTGCCCATCTTCTTGGCCAACTTGGTGGCAGCCACCACGTTAAGGGCGGAAGAGGCACCGACGTAGATTCCCTCTTCATCAAGTAGGCGGTAGACCATCTCTATCGACTCTTCATCGGGAATATGGAATGCACTATACGCCAAATACCACACATCATACTCAGATACAGTCATTCCAGCTAGGACCAAGGCAAGAAGAAAAGGGGAGACTTACCCGTCGATGGCGTCCACTGCGAGCTGAAGGTTCCCAGTGACCCTGCCTTGTCCAATACCTTCGGTGATACTGCTCCCTTTCCTCTCGCCCAGGTTCTTCTTTCCGCTTTCAAAATATCCAGAGAGCACAGAACCAGGCGGATCGGCCAGGTAACACTGGATATCCTTGCTCTTCTCCTTCAGAGCGAGAGTCACGCCTGCAAGCGTGCCCCCAGTGCCAGTGGAGCAGATGAATCCAAGAGACGAGGGAGACGTGGATGTCAGGGAGGAGAGTGCGGATAGGATTTCCGGTCCAGTAGTTACTTGGTGATACCGTGCGTTTGATGGATTGTCTGACTCGAGTTGGTGCCGACGCTTGGACGAATGAAGATGAGAGACTCACCGAACTGGTCAGTCCAGAAGGCATTTTCTGTCCGTTCTGCGTGCCGCTTTGCTTCTACACTCACAATGAGCACCAGAGAACGGCTGCGAGGAGAAAAGGGAAGAAATTACGGTGATTGTAATTCTCAGGATTCTCATATGCAACCGCTGCAAAACATTTCAACTTCACTTGACAAGAAGGAAAGAAAGAATAACGGACCCGGAACTGGGTACACTTCGGCTCCTAGCATTCTCAATAAGTCTATCTTCTCCTGGCTCTGGGTCTGCTCATCATTCGAGAATTACGTCCACATCAGATTGTATGTTAAGAGAGGACAAGGGCGAACATTAGGCATGTAAATCACGCATTTGTACCCCTTGCTCCTACACACATGGGCTAATCCAATGCCAGTGTTCCCTGCCGTACCTTCGATGATCGTTCCTCCAGCTCTAACGAGACCTGTATGTCGACCATGCCCAAGTCAAATTGATAAATTATCAAATCAGCTAATGTGATCATAAGGAGAGTGGATGGACACACCGCGTCGCTCCCCCTCCTCAATCAAACCAAGAGCAGCCCGGTCTTTCACGCTCCCTCCAGGATTTTGGAATTCGGCTTTGGCGAGGATTTCGCAGCCTGTCGCTTTTGAGAGGTGGGAGAGACGGATCTAGAGTAGACAGCCAGGTTCTTAGTTAGACAAGAATTATCCCATAAGACAAAAAGTTGAGCGGGTTAGCAGATTACTTGATTTATCCTGTTGTTTGGCGCATCCGGTTGGATGGCACGGAAATGTAGAAAACAAATGGGAGAATCACATAACAAAAATTGATAAAAGCATGCCACTACCGTGGCTGTTCTCTCTACTTGCTATATCCTTATGTGTATCTTCTGGTGCCTCCTTGACGGCGACGTAGGATGCTTTGTTGAGCAAGAAAACATCTGTCGCTACAGCAAATCAATTCGCTGTCCTAACGGCTTTGAGCATCTTAGTTGCCTGATGACACATGCTTCATCTAGTTTCTAGAATTTTCGTCCGCAAATGCTTCAGGAGCTCAACGCTTTCATGCATGAAAGCCTGTTTTGCAAGCTCACTCACCAAAGGTGTCCTTCCCACTGACCCCAAGAATCCCGACACAACATTAGGCGATCTAACAGCTGCTGACACTCTCATAACTTATGAAGCTGGAATAAAGCAACTTTGGGAAGCCAGTTGAGCAGTTTGAAGTTGAGTAAGTGTTGCGAAGGCGTGATCACAACTTGCAAGCAGAATGCGCCATCAGGCTTCCGGCCAAATATCCGGAAGGAATATGTTTCGCTGGCGCATCAGCCCACAGTATCAGTAGTTGGGAAGATTAGGCTACCCTTTTAGCATTCTCAATAAGTCTATCTTCTCTTGGCTCTGGGTCTGCTCATCATTCGAAAATTACGTCCACATCAGATTGTACGTTAAGAGAGGACAAGGGCGAACATTAGGCATGTAAATCACGCATTTGTACCCCTTGCTCCTACACACGTGGGCTAATCCGATGCCAGTGTTCCCTGCCGTACCTTCGATGATCGTTCCTCCAGCTCTAATGAGACCTGATACCGACCATGCCCAAGCCAAACCGACAAATCAGCTGATGTGATCATAAGGAGAGCGGAAGGACAAACCGCGTCGCTCCCCCTCCTCAATCAAACCAAGAGCAGCGCGGTCTTTCACACTTCCTCCAGGATTTTGGAATTCGGCTTTGGCGAGGATTTCGCAGCCTGTCGCTTTTGAGAGGTGGGAGAGACGGATCTAGAGTAGACAGTCAGGTTCTTAGTTAGACAAGCATAATTCAATAAGGCGAAAGTTGATAGAGTTAGCAGATTACTTGATTTATCCAGTTGTGTGGCGCATCTGGTAGGATAGCACGCAAATGTTGAAAACAAACGGGAGCAACCACACTAACAAAATTGATAAAAGCATGCCACTACCGTGGCTGTTCTCTCTACTTGTTATATCCTTATGTGTATCTTCTGGTGCCTCCTTTGGCGGGGATGTAGGATGCTTTTGTTGAGCAAAGAAAACATCTCTAGGCTGTCCCTAACAGCCAATAACAATTCGCTGTCTGAACAGCTTTGAACATCTAGTTGCCTGACGACACATAATTCATCTAGTTTCCAGAATTTTGATGCAACGCGTCTACAAAATGCTTCAGGAGCTCAACGCTTTCAGGCATCAAAGCCTGTTTTGCAAAGAGCTCACTCACCAAAGGTGTCCTTCCCACTGACCCCAAGAATCCCGACACAACATTAGGCGATCTAACAGCTGCTGACACTCTCATAACTTATCAAGCTGGAACACAGCAACTTTGGGAAGGTAGTTGAGCAGTTTGAAGTTGAGTAAGTGTTGCGAAGGCGTGATCACAACTTGCAAGCAGAATGCGCCATCAGGCTTCCAGCCAAATATCCGGAAGGAATATGTTTCGCTGGCGCCTCAGCCCACAGTATCAGTAGTTGGGAAGATTAGGCTGCCCTTCTCACAGAAGTCGTATAGCACGTTTTGGTTAGAATTGTGAGTGTTGGGCGGGTCTTCCCTGTTGAGGGAGGACACGAATGGGTATACGTTTGCTACTGTACAATGTGCATTATGTTCATCATTTCCATTATCGTGATCTCCTGAAGCCTGCCTGAAGCATCCTCAAGTTCCGATCCTCATGGAGTCATTGCGATGCGTCTGTCCGTGGGGTCCAAAACTTCCATTGAATCCTTCGATCCTCCATCCACCCGATCCAGACCACACTGATTTCTCCCAGAAGGGTCAGCGCGAACCAAATCGTGTACAGCCAGCCATTGCCTATTGCCTTCTGTAACGGAAGAGCAGTCTCCGAGGCAACCATGGCAAATACCCCTACATGCTAGGACATCAGCCGGAGGAACTGTTGCTGAACTGAGATTCTCACCGCGAAATAGAGAGTTGCAAGCGACTGCGCTTGACGCACGACCTTTGTTTTTATCCACTATGTAAGCTAGAATAGAGGTGTATGCCCATCTGTCATGATCATCAAGTTCTGCACTGTGGTTATGAGGGAAGAACAGACATGCATGAGAAGCCTCCAACGACCAAGATGATACAACACCACCAGATATCAACCGTACGATCGACCGCCCAGGCGTAAGCCAGGACAGAAGGTGGCCAGAAGATGAGGGCAATGGTCGTGCTCCGAATGCGCATCTCTGCCGTGTCTACTCGTCAGTCGTTCCGTATATCAAAGCGAGAGAAAACAACAGACCTGGTCGTTCAACACCGTTGTTCTTGCGCTTCAAACGTGCGAGTACGATGTCGGAGTACTTGCCGCCGAGGATGCTCCCAATCTATGCAGGCGAACGGAATAAACCAACTAGATTCTATAAGAAAAACGAAGGACGAGACTCACAATGTTCCCGACGCCGAATGAGAGAAGCACGAGCCCAACTTCTAATGAGGAATAATTATATGGTGTTTTAGCGAAGTCGCGTGCTGCAGTGAAAAATATGGAGTATTGAGCACCAAACAACAATCCTACATCGTGCTTCATTCAGACTTTCTCAAAGGAGAATACGACAAATGCAGCAGACATACCTGAAAAGGCGATGGCAACGATGTTGTGTAACTGCTTCAACACTGTCCCTGTCGCACTCAAGGGATTTAAGTCCCTCCAACTGATCTTAACCTTCACTCCTTCACCCTCTCCATCCTTCGTAGGAACTCGTAAAACACTTCCTCCCAAACTGACAATCGTCAGCTTTCTGCCTATCCTCTCCCCCTTCTCAACATCTTCCTCCCTTCGTTCTTTCGCCTTTGTATCCGCCTCTGACTCTGCACTAGCGATCGCTCGTTTGAGAGCCGCTCGCCAAGCAGCCGACCGCTCCTTTCGAAACGTCTCCGGGAAGAACAGGAGGATGAGAACGCAAAGACCGGCGTAAGCCACGATGAGGTAGAATGTAGCTCTCCAGTCTGACGCTTTCGTCACTGCTCCGCCAATCAATGGTCCTAGAGACTGCCCAAGCAGGGGCGACATCTGTCCGGCGACGAGTCTTCAAGGGATAGAGAAAAGGGAAGAAAGAACGGACGTAGTAGATCCCTACTTTTGCACCGCGCTCGTGTGTGTCGTAAATGTCGCTCAGCGTCCCAGCTCCAAGGGAGAGCACGCTGGAACCGCCTATGGCTTGGAGGATTCGCATGCCTATGAACACGGAGATGGAGGTGCAACGAGCCGCGACGATAGCCCCAACAATGTAAACTAGCATGCTCGATAGGTATATCTTCTTCCTGCCCTGTTGCAGATTGTTTAGTTATGGAAAGTTGAATGAAAAGGATGACCTGACCTTTAACTCTGATATTGATGACCAAATGAGAGGAAAGACTCCTTGAGTTACGATAAACAGGGAAACCGAAAGTGATATATCTATCGTAACCGGTTCCAGTTGGCTACTTTGGAATATTCCTTAATTACTGAATGTGTACCGGAATCTGAAGCATCAAGATCCTTTTGCAGGTTCGCGATGGCAGGAAAGTAGATATTCGCCCCCAATGTCGCACATACTGAACATATCGAAACACTGAACAGGACAAAGTTCTTCTTTGCGCTCGACCACGCTCTCGGATCGTCAGGCACGGGAAGGTGTTCGATGTCAAGCTCCTTCTCTGTTCACAATCATCAATCACCAATATTCAATTAATGGCAATGTTCCACTAATTGCTTCATATGTAGCTCCCATTGAGAAGCTGGATGCACACCTTCAACGACTGTTTCGCTTGATTTTCTGTCTTGCGCTTCCAAGTCCTCTTCATCGTCTTTGAGGTCCGGCCTGGCGGGCCGATCGACTTCCTCTACCTCGATTGAGTTTAAGCGGGCATCCAAACTCATGCTTTGCAAGATGTTCCTTGCTCTTTGCTGCTCAAGACAGTCGACCTCAGCCTCAACCCCACGTCCCTGAGTAGTTTCTGTTTTTTTTTGGCTGGAGCTGCAGCTCCCGCATCGTCACTTTAAGGGAAACACGGATGCCGAATCTCGGCTGCTTTGTCCTTGAGTCGTGTGGAGTCGGATAACTTCGTGGCACGATTGCTGTTACGGTAGGAATGAATGGGTGATGCAAGGTATTATTATGGATGGCATGGATATCAAAAAGATGGGAATACTAAAAACAAACAAACAAATGAACATGCAATGACTGGACATCTTTCAACCTCCGCACCCATCCAACATGGATCTGCTGGAGAACACACCTTCTCCTGCCATGTTTGCTTAGACAGCAGCAACCGGTCCCCTCGCTGCCTCCTTCGCTTCCCTCTCCAACTTCTCTTTATTCATCTCGAACGCTCTCCCCTTGATTCCCTCCAATCCAAGACACTTATGATCCTCTGGTAGCCTATGCTTCGCACAATACGTCCGATCGCAATGTGGGCAGTGCCCTACCATCCTAAGGGCTGCGGAAGAACATTGCACTGGTGGCGGAGGAGGGGATAGCAAGGCTTCAGCGGGTGTCGTGGGTGCTTGGACTGGTTGAGGGGTTGAAGTCGAAGGTGTGTTGTTGGAGGAAGAAGTAGGTGTGACAGAAGGGGAAGCTGATAGATAAGCGCATCGTTTCTTCTTTCCTGCAGATGACATCTAAATCGATCCAGTCCAGGCGTCAGCCTGGTTTGGGTAATTACAGCAGAAGCTCACCTTGTATAATTGGTATTCGACTTGGAAAAGGGAAAGGGTTCGCTTTGTGGTTCGTTGTTCGATTGTAGCAATGTGGCGATTTGCAGCAGGGTTTCATGCGAAAAGCCTTTTATACCCAGGGCAACTGGACGCGTAATGCCTCTCCGCATTTCAGAAGGCTATTTCCGACCGCTTCCCAAATTTAATGTCGCGGACATCGATGACATTGCTGATAACAATCTTGTCTGCAGTGAAGCGTTGGAAGGGGTAGAAAACAAACGTGAGGTCGTTTTAACTTCATAAATTCAATGCCTTCTTGATCACCAGATGGTGAAAAATTACCGAGCCACAAGCAAAAATTGCAGCAATGCTACATTTTATTCTGCCAAATTGCAAATAATTGCGTCCTTTACTGATACAAATAAGAGGACTTCAACAAAAAATCATAAGATTGATTAGAGGTGGGATGACCAAAGGATCAGTAATCATTTATTCAACCAACATTGACAGTATTTCAATAATTTCAATATTCTCCTAGAGTAGTAATTTGCTAACTTAATAGGACCCATATGACCAAAAGTTCTCCTAGCAAGGGAAAGGGATAGACAGATTCAGTCAGATATAAACAGTGATGTAGACGATAATGTCGTTTAGCATTTTTAACACGCATGTCCGGAAGTCCTTCTTCTACATCTAATGAGATCCGGAAAGAAAAGCACAAAGCTCATCTAACCTAGGATTCCTAAAGAAGAGCTTGAATAATAGCTGACATGTACGAAGTAGAAGGTAGAACACGAATTCTCACAGCATGAATGATAGTTAATGTTCGTGAATGACATAAAAGCAGCATATCCTCTTCAAGCTCGATCAGAGTAAACATGCTGTATTTATGGCTTTGAGAGTCCTCAAATCTAAACATATTGCATATACCTCTACCGCAATGATGCGACGCGTCCGTCAAATGCAAAACCACTTCCGGAGACACACCATGACAATGTTGAGGTGGGATCATACCGAATCACAACCTGGCGCGCCGCAATGTAATATGCGCTGCACAATACTCCGTAACATTTCCACAAACGCGTTCAATAATCTGTTTCTTCAAAGCTTTGTCTGAAGTCAAAAAATTTGTTGCTGATTATTCAAGATCGTCGGCGTTTCCCAGTTCTTCCCAATCTGGCAACACCTCCCGCTTCTCAGACTTTCCTTATTCCTGTCCTGTCACATATACCCTCTCTCCCCCCGCTTCCAATAAACAATGTCAAAACACGCGTATACCCCCTCCTACGCACGCACGCCACCCAAATTCTCACGCCCTCCGTCTCCCGAAGACCCCCAGGCATTCCACTACTCGACCACCCTGCGCCGTGCCTCCCTCGACGGCGACCTCCCCTCAATTGGGTCGTCATTCGGGTCAATAGCGAAAGTGGTATCGCATGCGTATCCCTCCCACTCCCATTCGCACCATGGCCCGTCGCACACGAGCATCCCCATGTCCATGTCCGGATCGCCCCTCCCGACACGCACACGAAACACACCCTGCGCTTCCTCTGCCCGGAAAACGGCGGATGCTATCATTGCAGAGCTCTCTACTGATTCCTCACGCGGTTTGACGTCTACACAAGTGCCTTCCTTGACGGAGATTCATGGGCGGAATGAGTTCGAGGTGAAGGGAAAGGAACCGACTTGGGTCAAGTTTGGGAAACAGTTTTGGGAGAACCCGTTGATTCTTTTATTGTTGGCGAGCGCGGTGGTTAGTGCTGCGTTTGGGAATAGAGACGATGCTATTAGTATTGCTGTGGCGGTCACTATTGTCGTCAGTGGTTAGTGTTTCTTTGCTTTATATAAAGGACAGGGAGAAGGTGTTCCTTAGAGCAGAATGCATAAGATTCTAGGTCTGAAAGGACAAATGCATATCCCTGCCCATTAGAAAAGATTGTTTGTCTGCAAGTGCACAGGGGAGTTTTAGCCCATCTGCCTGTTAAAGGGAGAGGAATAATTCTCCATTTTTGCTCCATAACAATACCTGGGGTATAGAACATCTCCGTAGAGTCCTGATTTTTGCTGCTGCGGTGGGGTCTGCGAGATGAAAAGCTTGCAATAGCACTTTGCGCAGGAATGTCATCTTCTCAATCCAGTTTTCAGCTTTCACGTTTGTGGAAGGGTCTTATCCTATTAAAATTTTTGTATCAATACTTGCTCTATGTCAAGTGCAACAAGAACTGACTTGTCTTCGCTGCCCTTTCCAGTCGGTTTCATCCAAGAACAACGTTCCGAGGCCTCACTCGAAGCTCTCAACAAGTTAGTACCGCACTATTGCCATCTTACACGGTTCGTACCTATATTCCTTTCTTTGCAGCCTGGGTGTAAATGTGGGACATTAGGGAAGGCATCCAGCGAACCTGTCTGGCTAATATCCTCGTACCCGGAGACTTGGTAACGATCACGACTGGCGACCGGATACCTGCCGATATCCGCCTTATCCATACTGCCCAGCTAGAAGTAGATGAGTCCAACTTGACTGGTTTGTTCTCCTCCTTTTCCCCTTTGTCTTCACAGGTCACGGTGGAATGCTCACTACATGTAATATGGATAGGCGAGTCGCATCCAGCAAAGAAGGACTCAGAACCGATTGAGCTGCCGATGGAGACGCAGCTTCATATTAGCGAAATGAAGAATATAGGCTTCATGGGTACACTGGTAAAGAACGGTTGGGGGAGAGGAATAGTGGTAGGTACGGGGACGAATACGGAGATGGGAATAGTTTTCGAGATGATGCAAGATGTGCGTCTCCCTCTCCCCATCTGTCTCAAATTCGAATTCGTTTTGACGAGTTGCCATAACGGTAAGGTGGAGGAGAAAAAGACGCCGTTACAGATTAGCATGGACGATCTTGCGAAAAGATTATCGCTTATATCTTTCGGCGTCATTGGTGTCATTTGCCTCATTGGAATCTGGCAGAAGCGACATTGGCTCGAAATGTTCACCATTGGCGGTATTTGTCCTCTTCTCCTTACATCCACCCTCCTCACGCAATTGCAATGGGGCAGTCTCTCTTGCTGTCGCCGCTATTCCAGAAGGACTACCTATCGTCGTCACCGTCACGCTTGCGCTTGGGGTACTGCGAATGTCCAAACGCAAGGCGATAGTGAAGAAGCTACCCTCCGTAGAAACGTTGGGTTCCGTATCCGTCATCTGCACCGACAAGACTGGCACGCTTACTACGAATGTGATGACGGTGACGCAGGCGTACACTGTCGATTCGGATGTGTTTCAGTTGCGCTCGATAAACGGTGGGAATGGAATGACAGAGGCTATGCAGGCTTTGTTCCTCACGGGCAACTTGTGTAATAAGGCATATTACGGTCAGGAGGGAACTATGGTGGGACAGGCGACGGAGGTGGCGCTCATGAATGTGTTGAAGGTGGTGGGGATGAATGATGTGCGAACTGTATGCTTTCCCGGCTTCTTCAGAGTATAGAGGTGGCTGATTGAGTGTTGGTGGATCTGCTGGCACAGGCCTTTGCTAAGAGCTCGGAGATCCCGTTCAGCTCAGAAACGAAATGGCAGTCCGTGACAGGCTCTTTTACCTCGTACAACTCGCATCCTCCATCGACGGAAACCACCTACATGACCGGCATGATAGAGGCTGTTCTTTCCACCTGCACCACGTATCTGCGCTCTGAATCCGCCGTGACACCACTGGACGAGAAGATTCGGACACTCATCACTGTGCGAGCGAAAGAGGTTGCCTCCTCTGGACTACGTGTCGTCGCGATGGCCTCTGGTAACGATCCGAACGCACTCACCTTCATCGGCTTTCAAGCCATGTTGGACCCACCTCGTCTCGGTGTCCAGAAGGCGATTCAAAGCCTTTCTAACGCGGGAGTTCACGTCGTCATGATCACAGGCGACTCGGAGCAGACTGCTGTAGCTATCGCGAAACAGTTGAATTTGAGGATGAACCCTGGAGCAGCGACGCAGTGTATCACGGGGAAGGAGATTGAGAATATGTCCCCTAGACAGTTGAGTGAGAGGGTGGGAGGTGTTAGTGTCTTTGCGAGAGTGACGCCGAGGCACAAGATGGCCATCATTGAAGCTTTTCAGTCTAGAGGTCTCATTACAGCCATGGTTCGTCTTTCCCCCCATCTTGGCCGCACATATCTGACAGGTGTGAGGTAGGTGGGAGATGGTGTGAACGATGCTCCCAGTCTCAAGATGGCAGATATTGGGATTTCGATGGGAAAGGCAGGAACGGACGTTGCGAAAGAAGCAGCAGATGTGATCCTTGTCGATGACAACTTCGCCACCATCCTCCCAGCAGTAGAGGAGGGTAAATCGATCTTTTACAACATCCAGAATTTTCTCGTCTTTCAGCTCTCCACTGCAGTTGCAGCTCTCTCCCTGATCACTCTTAGCACGATGCTCGAACTGCCAACTCCGTTGAACGCAATGCAAATCCTGTTCATTAACATCTTGATGGATGGTGTGTATCCGTACTTCTTATCTTTTGTTCAGAGCTCATTTGACTTGTGGATTAGGCCCACCTTCTCAATCGTTAGGAGTTGACCCAGTCAATCGGGACGTTATGAAACGTCCGCCACGTCCAAAAAATGCGCCAGTTCTGACACCGAGATTGATGTATCGAATTCTCTTTTCAGCCTCGATGATCATCTTTGGTGTTCTCTTCATCTACGCTAAAATGCTGAGCGACGGCAAAGTCGGTGCTCGTGACCAAACCATGGTTTGTTTTTCTTCCTCAGCGTGCTACTTGCTGAACCTGTTCCGGCGATTTTCAGACATTTACCTCATTCGTCTTTCTCGACCTTGTCTCTGCCCTCCAGAATCGGGGTCTCTCCTGTGGCATAACTCAAAATCGAATGCTCATCTATACCGTCTCGATATCCTTCATGGTCCAACTTCTCCTCATCTATTTCCCTCCCCTCCAAGCAGTCTTCCAGACGGAGGCTCTGGGACGGAGAGACCTCACTGTCCTGCTTGGTTTGGCAGGTGGAAGCTTCGGCTTTCATCAAGCGAGACGTTGGTGGGAACGTGGATTAGAGGAAGGCGGATTGGGGATGGATGGAATTGTCTAATACTATAATGTTTTGGGTTTGGTAGGGATAATGGATTGTATTCATGTACTCGAAGTATAATATACCCGATATACATAATCTCGTTATTTCCTCTTTCGCTGCTCCTTTAACTGTGCCGTTTCTTCTGACGCCAGTGTGCCTCCTTATTTCAAGCTCACTCTTTCAGCGATCTTTTAACCAAATCATAGCAATCACTAATAAGACTTAGTGAGGATTGCCCAACCTCTCCAATTTTGATGTGCAGGAATCTAAAGTTTTCTGTGATTATTTCGTAATTTCCTCGATTTTATTAAATGTTTTGACTACGTGAGCATCTATGATGGTTCTTATTCTTGGTCATTAGTATTGCAATATATGTCTTCTGATGCACACTTTGAGGTGTCCCAATGTTTTGAAGTTTGATGTTTGATTTTGATTGCCAAATTTCAAAGCTTCATTCAAGCCTCCCAACAACGCCGAACGGACCCACTTGTGAACCGAGTATATTTCTGTGTGAGTTTCATTGTCAGAAGCTCTTGCTGCCAATGGCACTTCCCCTAACGCTTCCTCCTCACTAGGTGTAGTATGATTCCAACTGCAACCCTTCTCGTGGTTAATGCACGTTGATGCATATTGAGGGATGAATTTGGGTGAGTCAAGCGACAAGGTGAACATCCAACCACCTCAATTTTTCATTGAGCCTCGTCGGTTGAAAAACACTTTTGCTCTCAAGGAATAATCATTCCTTAACTACTCACACAACACTGTTATTACCTCAAAAAAGTCGATGTGCGTATTTATTTCTTTCTTTCATTTAGGGGCAGTTTGTGGTTACTGGCGAGTTCTGATTCGGGCTTGCGCCAGGCTTTCAGTGACACCAGCGAAAAAGAGTACTCAAGTTAGGCTAGACTATCTTTCCGATGTCGTTTTCAAAACTCGCTCCAATTAATTCCCTCTTCGCCGTCTTGCCCTCATCCCACTCTTCCCTTTACTCAAAAGCAATCAAAACCGGTATCCAATCCCGTCCCTTTCTCTCGTCAAACTCGAGTACTCGATCGTCTTCAGTTTTTATCCTCCGGTTTGGGGGACGGAGGACTTTCTCCTCCAGTAATTCCAGGCACGGATCTGCTCCGGCTCCACCTGCGTCTGCGTCTGCATCCATTGGACGCGACACTTCCATTCCCGCCACTCTTCATCTCAAAACTGGCGAGAAGTTCACAGGGACCTCCTTTGGGGCACCAGTCTCTCGGTTCGGAGAGACGGTCTTCTCTACATCGATAACGTCGTATCCGGAATCTCTGACAGATCCTTCGTATTTGTCTCAAATTCTCGTCTTCACCACTCCTCTGATAGGGAATTATGGTGTCCCGGCAAACGATTTTGTGGATGGAATCCCCCAGCTAGAGAGCGACGGGATCAAAGTTGCCGGGGTGATTGTATCTGACTTGGCAGAGAAATATTCGCATTATCAGGCTGTGGAGAGTCTTCACGAGTGGTGTGAACGCTACGAAGTACCTGGGATTACCGGGGTAGACACAAGGGAGATCACCAAGATTTTGCGTGAGCAGGGAACCACGTTGGGCAAGATTGCGGTTGGGGACGATCATTTGCAATCCGTGAAGGAGGGCGACTTCTGGGACCCGTCGAAAGAGAATCTCGTCGATAAGGTGTCAACTAAGGAAGCTTACACCCTTAATCCTGAAGGCGACGTGAAGATTGCCCTGGTCGATTTTGGAGCGAAGGCTAACATTGCCCGCTCACTGGTCGCTCGTGGTGCCTCTGTGACGGTTCTTCCATGGAATGTAGACTTCTATTCCATTCGAAACGAATATGACGGTCTCTTCCTCTCTAATGGGCCGGGGGATCCTACGCACTGCATGGAAGCAGCACTGAATTTGAGGAAAACCATTGCGGAATGGAAGAAGCCTATCTTTGGAATCTGCATGGGAAATCAGATTGTAGGGATGGCTGCTGGGTTGGAGGTTGAGAGGATGAGGTTCGGAAATAGAGGGCATAATCAGCCCGTGCTTTGTACCGCTGAAAGTCGAAGTATCAAGAAGGGAAGGGTGCTTGTGACAAGTCAGAACCATCAGGTCAGTTTTCTTTCCTTCCAAAGGTGAAAGGAGCTCATTGGAGATGCAAAGTACGCTTTGAAGCTTCAAGACCCCTTCCCGGATGGTTGGGAGCTGTTCTTTCTGAGTGAGTGGTTTTAACCAAATCCTGCACGTGCTTTGCTGATATTCGATCCGGAACAGATGCAAATGGTTCGTGAATGCAATTCTGATCAAACAGAAGGAAAATAATGGAAGCGATGCGTTAGATGCGTCTGTGGAAGGTATCAAGTCGACTGCTGAGTCCGGAGTACGCTGTTGGGCCGCTCAGTTTCATCCAGAAGCTTATGGGTACGTATTTCTTTTCTGTGTACTAGTACCTATGACCTGATTTGTTTTATGCACGCTAGTGGCCCTCACGATGCGATGACTCTGTTCGATGACTACGTGAAGGAGGTGCGGGATGTGAAGGCTGCCAGAACTGCGTAGGGAGTGCTTGCCTGTGTATGCGAATCATCTCACTTCATTCCAACTCACCACAGCTGCTAATAGCATTGTTATCACAGTAGAGCTTCTCTTCTCCCCATTCCCGGTTGTCGTGTCCTTCTCGCTGTCGCCTTCTGGTATTCTGCCTCATCCCGCTTGCTACTTGCCAGTTTCAACTTCTCCTCATTCCAAGAACTCCAATCGACGCGTTTTCTTCCGACCTAGCCGTTCTGCAGCTCTTTTACTATCTCACATTCTAGACTAGAGGTGTACAACACGTCCAATCCATGATGCATAGGTGCTCAAGTCGTGAAATCAATTATTACCCTTTTCTCCTGCATTCCACTCCATTGGTCCACTCCATACATTTCTGAGTCCTCCGTACCTTTCTAAGCCTCTCTCGTAAGCTGTAGACCGTAAACAGATTCATTCGGAACCGCAAATTCTTTGTTCGTTGGGCGGACTGAGTTGTGTCGTTTTCAACGACGACAAGCACAATTTCTGCCCCTGTTAACTCAACCTCGCGTGCCAGAGGAAATTGAGGGAATCAAGAGTGAAATAAAAGAGAAATATTCCTCTAGACAACGAGGAATTTAAAGGGGGAAAAGGTGTGTGTTCGTTTTCACCACCTGGGATTGGGTAGTTGGTGCATCATAACAACGCAATCGACCAACTTGCATATTTCTGACCATTTCCTTCACGGTTTGCGGCATGGTGGGCTACAGTTCCTTACTTCATGGACGGTATGGAGAGCTCCTCGGTCATCCCAGAGACTTTGCCACCCATCACTCCCCTCGCCTCGACCTCCCGAATCGACACACAGACGATCCCACCTATCGAAGGAGCATTTACACCAAATTTCCAATCATCAACGGTGAATGGGGATGGGGAAGGAGATGAAGATGGGGAGGGAGATATGGACGCTGATCCATCCACTGCTTCTGAAAAGGAGGAAGTGAGCGCAGAGTCGGATTATAAGCCTGAAGGCTCCGGTTCTGAGCACGAAGGAGATGAGGAAGGAGATGAAGATGATGAAGAGAGGGATGTGAACCCAGAGCCCGAAGTGGGAACGGAGGAGGCGGACTCTCCTCCCGTTGTCGTCCCTGGAAGAGCAGGCAGGAAGGCGCGGGGGAAGTTCGCGCTGGAAGGTTTGGCAGATAACCCAGAGTTATATGGACTCAGGAGATCGGTGTGTCCCTTCCTTCCTCTTGTGGTATGGGATGAGGACTGAGAGTGCCTGAATGAATGAAGGGGAGAGCAGCAGCCAAGAGCTTTGTATGTTTTCTTCCCTATCCCACATCCGACACGAAAGAGCTGATACTTGGAGGCAGAGAGAGAAGTCGCTGGATGATTCAGAAGAGACTGAGGATGATGGATATGCCCGTAAGAAGAAGAGGTCGAGCAAGAAAGTTGGGAAATCGAAAGGTCTGCCCTTCTGTTTTGTCTTCAATGTTTCACTTTCTCAAAGTACCCATGCCACAGCGAGAGCTCCTGAACTTTCAACGGAAGAATCGTCTGCGTCATCGTCCTCAGATTACGACGATGAATATGGAGGTAAATCACGAGGGAAGAAAAAGCGCGGTTCGAAGAAGAGGAAGGCCAAAATGGGAAGTGGAGGAGGTGGGTCGCTCAATGTGACGGATTTTGAGATGCCTCGTATTGGACGAAACGGTAGGGAGCTTCCGAATTACAACGAGGAGGCAATGTTTGCGCTTGATGACGAGGAGGACGAAGAGGAGAGGGAGATGGTTCGGAATGAGGATGGAGACGAGGTTGAGGAGGATATGATCGATTCTGTTCATGATTGGAAACTGGAGCCGGATGCCCCGCGTACGTTCTCTTCCTGCGTTCTTGGGGAGTGGACTGATCTGCGATCAACTGTGTTATTGGGCATCAGCGAATGCAGAGGTCCTCCCGCGACAGAACCTTCGTTACCTAATTAAATGGAAGGCGTATTCCCACTTGCACAATACCTGGGAGTCTTATGAGTACCTGAAGCGGTTCAAGGGGTTTCGGAAGGTGGAGAACTACATTAAAGCTTTTGTGGAGCCGGAGATTGCGTTTTTGAAGAGCACGGAAACGACGCCAGAGGATATTGAGACGCATAATATCGAAAGGGAGAGGAGGAGAAATGAGATGGAGATGTGGAAGACTGTTGAGCGGGTCATCGATCAGAGAAACGCGCCAGCTGGTATTGATTGTGATAGAGAACATCGTGAGTCTCCTTGTTTCCTATTCCCTGCAGATTGAAAGAAGATGGAATGCAGTCGAATACTACATCAAATGGCAAGGCCTTCAACACGATGTCGCAACTTGGGAAATACATGATGATGTTGCGAGCATCGCGGCGAAGCAGATCGATGAATATATGGAGCGAATCAGTAAACCTACCCTCCCGCATCGAAGTGCCCCATCAACCAAGAAGCGACCTGTGTTCAAGAAAATTGAAGAGGAGCCAGAGTACATTACAGCCACAGGAGGAAATCTGAAAGATTTTCAGATGGTTGGACTGAACTGGTTAATCTATTGCTGGTGCTCTTACAAGAATGGCATACTTGCAGACGAGGTACATCTCGACTTTTACCACCTCCGCCTCCGTTCCTGCTTCCCTGCGATTGGTGCAATGCTAACAGTTTGGAATGCAATAGATGGGTCTAGGAAAAACTGTCCAGACATGCGCCATGCTCTCCTACCTTTTCAACACGATGCAACAATATGGGCCTTTCCTCATCATCGTCCCCCTCTCCACCCTCTCCGCCTGGCAAGCCCAAATTGCCTACTGGGCCCCAGCTCTCAACGTCGTCACTTACATCGGTTCGTCAAAATCGAGGGAGATCATTAGGCAATATGAGTTTGGAGAAAGGAAAAAACCAAAGTTCAATGCCATCCTTACTACATACGAGATCCTCCTTAAGGACGTCAAGTGGCTCCAGCGGTATAAGTACCAGCATTTGATTGTCGATGAAGTGAGTTCCCTCATTCTTAGCTGCCACAGGAGCTAAACAGAAAATATAGGCACATCGATTGAAGGACCACAACAGCCAACTTTATCAAGCCCTTATTGGCTTCAATACTGGAGCGAAACTTCTCATCACAGGAACACCACTGCAAAATAGCGTTAAAGGTTCAGTCTTAGTTCACTTCTGGAAGAGCAGGCTTACACTTTCTTATAGAACTGTTGTGCCTGATGCATTTCCTCCATCCGGAATCTTTCGACCTCAATGACCAATTTGATCTCGAGGATGAGGATAAGGAGGAGAAGATTAAGGAACTGCATGGAAAGCTGGAGACGCTCATGTTGCGAAGGTTGAAGAAAGACGTTATCAAGAGTCTGCCGACAAAGAGCGAGCGAATATTGAGAGTTGAAATGAGCGAGATGCAGACAAAGTGGTACAAAAACATCCTTTCAAGGGTGTGTTCGTCCATCCTTGATTTCAACTTTGCTAAAAGGAATGGAGATAGAACTACGAAGCGCTCATTAGTGCAAATACACAAGTCTCGCTCCTTAACGTAATAGTGGAGTTGAAAAAGTGTTGCAACCACCCGTTCCTCTTTGATGGCGCAGAGAACGTGGACGACAACGTCGATCGAAACGCTGCTATGAAGAACCTTGTTGTCAATAGTGGGAAAATGATCCTTTTGGACAAGCTTCTGCAACGGTGCAAACAGGATGGTCATCGCGTGCTGATTTTCAGTCAAATGGTTCGCATGCTGTATATCTTTCCTTTGCCGCATAACTACAAATGTTAATACCTTTTCGGGGCCAGTGACATCCTGTCGGACTACCTTCGGATGAGGGGTTACCAATTCCAACGCTTAGACGGTTCTACACCTGCAGATCTGAGACGACGTTCCATGGACCATTTCAACGCCGCCGACTCTCCAGATTTTGCTTTCCTTCTCTCCACACGCGCAGGTGGATTGGGAATTAATCTCGAAACTGCTGACACTGTGATCATCTTTGATTCTGACTGGAATCCTCAGAACGTGTGTGATATTGCCACCTGTTGCTCATTTCTCACAGGTATGAAAGGATCTTCAAGCTCAGGCAAGGGCACATCGTATCGGACAGAAAAATCATGTCTCCGTTTATCGTTTCCTGACGAAGGGTTCAGTCGAAGAGGATGTCCTTCAAAGAGCACATCAAAAGCGAGTGCTGGAGCACGCTGGTGCGTGACCATTACTTTCTGCTGCTGTTGTTTACGGGGAAATGTCTACAGTGATTAGCGCTATGGACACTTCTGGTCAGAATATTGGAGACGAGAGGAAGGAGAAGTCTAAGAATGGCAAGGACATGTTCTCAAAGGATGAACTCCAATCGATCCTCAAGTACGGCGCGTCGAACATTTTCGCAACCGATGCCAACCAAGCGAAACTCGAAGAGCTTGACCTGGACGAGGTACTCAATCAAGCAGAGTCCTACGAAACCACTCAAGACGCTGCTGGCGTCTCTCTAGGGGGTGAAGAGTTTTTGGAGTCTCTCAAAGTCCAAGACATCAAAGCTGACACCACCTCTTGGGACGATATCATTCCTCTGGAGGATCGTGAACGCGCTGCGCAGGAGCTGAGGAAGGAAGAGGCCCTCGCCGCAGCTTTGAAGGAGAGGAGAAAAGGACCTGAGGTGAAGGAGCCACCCCCGCCACCTTCGAAGGACGATGACACGAAAGATGGGAAGAAGGGGAAGAAGAAGCCTGGTCCTACTGGTGCTAGGAAAACTGCTGCCGAAAAGAGCATGTCGCTTACAACGAAGGATCTCCGAGGGCTCACTCGAAGCGTTCAGCGTTTTGGGGACTTGAAGCGGAGGTACGATCGAGTGGTCAAAGACGCGAAGTTAGAAACGAAAAATCGAGCAAAGGTGGAGCAGGCATACGATAATATCCTCGTCGCATGCAAAGAGGCACTTGCAAAGTCTGCTGCTGATTTGGAGAGACAAAAGTCCGAAGGAGTCACCATCACTCAGTCGATGAAGAACAAAGTCGTCACGGCGTCATACAATACCCTATCTGATATCAATGCTGGCCAATTTGTTCAGCGAGCAGAAGATCTCAAAATCTTGCACTTGTACCTCGACAAAGCTAAAGACCCGTATCAGTGGGAGATGCCGCTCGACACCTTCCAGAAGGCTCAATTTTCAGAGACGTGGACAGAGGATAATGATCAATCTCTGTTGATCGGAATTTGGCTGCATGGGATGCAGAATTGGGCTGATATAGAGAAGGATGAGAAGCTGGGGTTGAAGGGACTGTTTGCTCTCGACGAGGGGAAGAAGGGAGGGGAGGGGAAGGAGAAGGATGCCGGTAAGCTGAAGAAGAGCGGCCCTCAGGGAATTCACCTCCAACGACGAGGTGATACTCTGCTTCGAAAACTTCGGGAGTACTATCACAATTCGACGAAAGCGGAAAGGAAAGCCAAGTCGAAGAAAAAGAGTGAGGCGGAAGATGAAGTCGAACCTCAGGGAAATCCGCTCCAGGAGGCATGCGAAGAGACTACTGCACCTTTGATCGATGATCTTAACGGCCTCAAAGATCTCAACGTCTCCAGTAATATCGACATTTTCCGAAGGGTCGTGAAAGGCGTCGGAGATCGAATACCGCAAGTGCTTCGAATGAAGCGATGTCCCACTTCCGAAGTCGAGAATTGGACGCAGAAAATCTGGGATCACGTTGCGGGATATTGGCCTGGCGAACTATCAGGTAGTGACATCGCAAAACTGTAAGCTCCTTTCCTTCTCCTGCGACTCAACCCGACCATGCATGCCACAGATACGACAAAATCTCCCCTTCCCAACCACCTCCCGACTCTCCCGCCGGCAAGAAACGAAAGCTTCCGGACTCAGACAGTGATCTTACTGAACCTGAAGATACTCCTCCGAAGAGAAAAACGGCGCCAAAAAAATCGAAAACCCAAGCGAACGGTGTGACGAAACCGTCAGCTAAGCGGAAGATTTCGAACAAGGAGGCTCCACGCGACACATCAATAGACGATCCTCGAAACTCCAATCCCAATGGAGCCGTTGCAGAGACTTCGACTTTTGTGAAGCGGAAGCGCGACAGCGAAGAGACTGAAGATGACGAGCGGAGGCGGCCAAGTTCAGTGGAGAAGGGTGTGCAGAAAAGGAAGTCAGAGAGGGATATGGATGAAGATCTGGATGGGACGGGGATCAAGCGTGTCAAATTGGACAATCTTCACATCAAGAGGATCAAGAAGTCAGGCCACGTCCCATCTTCCGATCAGTCTGACAACAGCAATCGATCTCCTGCTTATCAGCCACCTGCTAGTGCAGGTCTTCCTCCTCGACCGGAGGTCGATCCACCACGAGGACGACATTCTCACGCGTCACCGCCACATAGTCGATGGGGAGGAGATCGACGAGATTCAGGTAACGAGCGTAGAAGCAGGAGTCCAGTACGAACGAACCAGTCAGATAGTTATCGTCCCAGTCATGCAAGTCAAGGAGATAGTTATCGTGGTGGGAGCAGTTACAGGCCGCCACCTCACCAGAATGGAGGTCCGAGTCGATTTAAACCTCCATTGCCTGGGTCAGGGTCAAATCCGAGTTGGAGAGGGAGAAGTGCATGGGACTGATCCGTTCATACTATTTTGTGTCTTTGTTTGAATCTTCGCTGGGTCTTTCGGTTTGATTAGAAGAGCTGTATTGTCAGAGTTTATTTGCCCAATTTATTACCATCAGAGCGCCCAGGCGCTCGCTTTTTTACCAGATCATTCTAGTACGCACAGCGGAATGGCTCAAGGTTGTTCGTGAGTCATAGGTTTGCGATCACCAAAAATCGACTTGCGAAGTTCGGGAAGTTCATGGACCTCGTCGTCGACTAGTACGCCATGACAATCGACATCAGACACGAAGAGTCTTACATTTCTTGTGCTGCGAATCGCTCATCCGCCTGCTCCTCTGTCCGCGACAGCGACGGCCTGCTGGCGTTTGGATCCTGTAATCTCATTTCTCTATGGAAGACTCAAGTAAGTTCATGACGGCGTCTTCGTCACAGCAATTGATGAGTATGGTTGGGTAGGACCAAAACGCGAGGATTTGGAAGGCGCTGAGCGGCCATAAAGCTGAAATCACAAAGGTCAAGTTTTCAAGACGACGCGTTTCCTCTGAATCGACGACACCTACCCAGCAAAGCTGTCTTGCCTCCGGAGATGCTGAAGGGACAGTCATCATCTGGAGGGAAGCTGACAATGTTTGTCCTCCACTGTGCTTGCCAAAGCTGACAATGAAGCACTGATGCATAATGGGGAAGTAGGAAGCGTGGAGCATCCACAAAACTATCAAAGCTCACCCATCCCACTCCATCTCCGCTCTCGCATTCGATTTCCCGACCCTGATCACAGCTTCCTCTGACGGACGCGTCAAGGTATGGGATGTTGAGAAGTCTGTCGAGGAACCATCACAGGTGCTAAATCTGCGAACGGAAGAGGGGAAAGGGAAAGCTAAGGAGGACACTCTTGTTTTCGCCTTGGACGCTGAGATGGTCTTTGTCTCGACTTCAAGAAGGGAAGGTATGTCTCACCATTGCTGAGGAAATTGCGGATACTAATATATTTTCAGACACTATGCTGCTGTTCCTTTGTCTCACATCGAGAGTCGTTTCCATCTACGTTTCCACCCAGATTGCCCCAGCTAAGCATGCGATCCTCAAGCGCGCCATAGGATTGAAAGGACATACGAACTGGGTCGACTGCCTCGACATCTACATTCCGCCGATAAGATCTAGGAATGACGAAAGGAGCGACCGTGAAGATGGAATGCTGCTGGCTACGGGGAGCCACGATTCTTACATTCGGTTGTGGAGCGTACGTATGAGGGAGGTGAAGGAGGAGCGGAAGGAAGAGGAGCCAGGAGCGGTATTCGAAACTCTCGAGGGATTGGAGGAACTTGACGCACTAGGAGGCGAGGAGGAGGAGTTGGAACTGAAAGAACAGGTTTTCAACTTGTCCTCAACAGTGTGCGTGGTCTCTCTTAGACTTGCTGCATTACTCATTTCAGGGCGGCAGACAACTATCCATTCGTCCTTATGCGGTCCTAGCCTCTCACACCTCTCCAGTCACTTCGCTTCACTTTTCTCCCTCCTCTTTCACCTCACCTTCCCTTCTATCCACATCCCTAGACCGTTCCCTTATCCTCTGGTCTCCAACATCGTCTTCCACCTCATCCGACGAATCCTTATGGATTGTGTCGGAGAGATTTGGAGAGCTGGAAAAAGGGACGAATCTCGGTTTCTTTGGTGCACTCTGGTCCATAACCCCAAATCGGACGACGGTGTTAGCTTCAGGATGGGGAGGAGCATGGCACGTTTGGTCCTGCTCCACTTCATCCCTATCTGAAGGCGAAGGGGAGTGGAAGTCGGAGCTGGGAGTTGGAGGGCATTTTGGCGCCGTGAAAGGGATAGCGTGGGAACCTGAAGGCGAATGGGTCATGAGCTGTGGTGTAGATAGGACCTCGAGGATCCATGGACGCGTGGCTAAGGATGGATGTTGGAGGGAGGTTGGGAGACCACAGGTGCACGGATGGGAAATTTGGGCAGTGGATTGGATCGGGAGGGATAGATTCGTCTGTGCGGCGGATGAGAAGATTGCGAGGGTGTTTGAGGATACCATGAGCTGGCAGGCGACCAGGAAACTCGTATTGGGCATCGAGGGGGATGAGGATACTTCTAGCGGGAAGAAAGCTGACGTTGCGCTGCTTCCGGCATTGGGTCTGTCAAATAAGGCCGAAGGTGGAGCAGGTGGGACTGTCGCAAGTCAAAGTAGGATATCTTTACTCCACCTTTCCCGAAAATAACTTACCGAGATGTTTCAAAGAACAGGATGGACCACGGCATCCGCCATCAGAAGAGGAGCTCATGACATCTACCCTCTGGCCAGAAGTACGTCACTTAGATTCTGCTCCACGGTCAACCTGATGATGTATCTATTGTAAAGGTCGATAAGATTTATGGCCACGGATACGAGCTTTTCTCTCTGTCGATCTCTCGTTCCTGTCACCTGATTGCCACAGCATGCAAATCAACTTCTGCCACACATGCCGCCGTCCGCCTTTTCGATTCCAAGTCCTATAAATCTTTTGGAGAGCCGCTAGCTGGTCATACCCTGACAATCACGAGGATGGCTTGGAGTAAGGATGATCAATGGCTGCTAGCTGTGGGGAGGGATAGGAGTTGGGTAATCTGGGAGAAGTCTAGTGCGTCTTCTGCAACCTGGGAATGTAATCGATTCTTATGTGTGAGTAGAAGACGATGGGCATTACCATTTGATGAAGCGGGAGGCGAAAGCGCATGGAAGAATTATTTGGGATTGCGCTTTTCATGAGGACCAATTCTTTGTCACTTCCTCTAGAGACAAAACGGTTCGTCTTGTCCTTTTAATCTCCGGCAACTCACTATGTTGTATAGATCAAGACATGGGAACCAAAAACAGTGCAAGGCAAAATTGAGTTCATGTGCACAAGCACAATTAAGCTGGAAGATTCTGGAAATAGCGTTTGCCTGACCACTCCCGCGAACAAAAGTGATAGGTTCGTCCTTTGGTTCCGTTATTGTTTAGTCTGACCTGAGATCCAGTATTGTCATGGCTGTTGGGTTGGAATCTGGAACGTTATTGCTTTATCAACGGTCAGCGAGCGAGTGGCAGCCAATAAACAGAATAGCCCTAACGTGAGTGTACTCTGTACCTTGTGACTCAATCCTATTCACTCTGGAGCACAGAATTCCAAGCCCCTATTCAACCATCAATCACATTCAGCTCTGCCCAAAACGCCTCGAGAACCTACGTCTCGCCGTTGCAAGCGATGACACAACAGTTCGTATTCTAAACATCTCATTGTGAAATAGGAGGGGTCTTCCGCCATGTTGTACAGGATTGTTGTCAATGTACTCATCTAATGTTTCGAGACTTCTGAACGCCCAAAGTGCTGATTTGCAGATGTTAGGAGATATCTACTTATTGAATCTACCTGCATCCGGTGCAAATGGTACCGTCGATGACATGCCCCCGTCGACTACAGGGTGTTTCAACTTAGTACAATATAGCTTGACAAGATAGAAATACTAACCAGGCAGAACTATTCCCGTAATATAGGAGCTTTCGTCTTCCGATGTGCATTGTCTCAGCGAGGTGGTTTCAGGGGAGGAGTACAGCGTACCTGAAGCTAGAAAGAGCACTGCTTGAGAAACCTCTTCTGGTGCAGCAGATCTGCGCATTGGAATCAGATTGTCGATCTTTTCAATCATTGGTTGTTTGTGGAAAGCAAATTCTGTCATCCCTGTGCGAGTGAATCCCGGCGCCAAAGAGTTTACCTGTTCAAGAATTAACATAGTGGATGGGTGACTGCTGATTTAGAGACTGCTAACCCGTATCTCTGTTCCTTGAAGGTTGTTCACGGCTGCAGCCGCCATATTCGCAACGCTGTAAATTTGCTGAGGAACATCTGGCATGAGGAGAAAAATACGCACGCAGCTTTTGAGACAGTGTACTCGAATCCCCCTCCGCCCCCTCTCATACCAGCAACTAAGCAAGGTCAGTCGACAACCGCATGTGCATAGGTTGAATCAAATGCACCTGATGCAGTTAGGATGACGCTTCCAGTCTCCCTCGTCTTCCCTCCACCAAGTTGCCTCATAGCTGCAGTACCATACTTTATCCCAAAGAAACAGGACACAGTGTTAATCTTGTATTGACGCATGAGCGTCGCTTCGTCTAGTGTTTGAAACCTGTTCGGCCCAAGAATGCCTGCACTGGAGTATTAGCGCGTGTTTTTAGCTCATCTATATCGGTTGAACCTACCTGCATTAGCAAAGAAAATGTCCAGCCGCCCATGGTCATCTAAACTGAAGAAATCAGCCAAACCTTTCCTCTGTGACTGAAAAAGATCATTACCAAGTGTTTTCTGGCACAGCTGGGCAATAGTCTTTTCATCTGAAGCATCCCCTGCCGTGACGGACACCTGCCCAAGCTCCATGAAGGCAGCGCGCTGTATTGGGACACTGAACTGACCAGGACATCTGGATATTTCTCTTTCAGCTCGGCTTGCAAAGATGGAAACTTGTCTGCGCCTAAGTCGAGCAGATACAAAGCTTTGACGCCTATTAAAACCGCGAAAATATTAGTGTCACGTCGCAGTTAGACCAAGTTAGACACCAACCTGCGTTTGCAAATGTGACAGCTGTTGCTCGGCTGTCTTCACGTCAGTAACGGGTGAGAGTTGCAAATTATGCGGACAGACCCTATGCCAGATGCAGCACCTACCGAGTCCCAAATATCAGAGGCTTGTATCGCGTCAATGAAATTTGAAGACGAACCCGTGATGATTGCAACCTTGTCCTTTAAGCGCTGGGAACGTGGCAAACTGTGCAAGTGCTTCTGGACAACTTGCAAGCGTTGAATCGCAGACTCTTCAGGTCGAGACATATTCAAGTCGACAGAAAAGACCTAGTGATCGTCGCGCAAAGTTCGCATAACATTATTACCATTCCGACCTCAGGCCCTCAGGTTGAAGCTGCCACTCACTCGATGATAAGAAATTTAAGAGTAATTTGTCGCTTAAAAAGGCGGTACTGCTTTTTTTCTGAGGTGCGGAAGAGCCCACGACTTTATGTAGCCTCTATCCCAGCGTCCGCTTACCATCCTTACCCTTACCCGAGCTATGCAAGGTCCGGGATACGTGTAAATCGCGTGAATTGGCAGAAGGGCGTCGTTCGGCGATGTGTAACATCTCAAGATGTCCTTCAGCGGCGTAATGATAGTTGTTGGAAACAGGGTTAATCTCTCAGCAAAGGCACAATCTTTCGCGTGCACTTGTTCGTATTCTGCAAGAGCAAGAACAATGTCAAGGATGTCGACACATCAAGGCATCAGCCTCTCGTCACATCAACAGCACGCCATGAGAATAGTTCTATGCCTCTGTGACGCTGGCACGCAATATGAGTGGCTAGTTAGTGTATGCTACGATAACGCTTGATAAACAACTTCGTCGTTATTAGCATGACGCAAAGTAAGGTTCTATCAACAAAATTTATTAGCTTTTGAAGTGAGAAGCGAAAGCAACGACGTACTGGCAGTGACCACTTCCACTCTCTCCTTTATCGCTTTCCTCGTCTCTTCCTTCCCCTCCTCCTCCACCCTCTCATCCCTCGCCCACATTAACCGACTCCCCCTGGGCAATTCCGTCTTCGACCTTTTATGGAACCCTCTACTAGTAGCAGACGGAAGCACTCTCTCCTCTGAGGGTGTATCAGGGCCGCCTTCCTCTTCTCCCACCGTCTCCAAATCTGGTATCCTCCTATACTCCTGACCTGACCCTACAGTCGGCCGCCTCATCCTCCCTGGCCACTTCCAACGTGATGGACCGGACCTGACATCAGGTACGGAGTTCGTTCCCCACTCTTCCTGCAACGTAGCGTTAGAGATGGTGGGAGACGTGGCCATCCACTCCAACTTCTGCCATCCCGTCATACTGTTCCATTCCACTCCAGCGTTCCTGCCCAGAGATCCCACAGACGCCGAGATTTGCATCGGTCCACTGGCCGTTGGAGCGTATGTCGAGCTGCGCATCATGGACGGTATCCGACGCGGTTCGGAGAGTACGGAGGTGATGGAGCGCGAAAGGGGAGTTGGGGACTTGATTGGAGAGCCCGGTGGACTGGGTGCCGACCCTGAAGCCGCTTTGAGGGCGGAGGCTGGAACGTCGACGATTTCATCGTGGACGAGAAGACGGTCTGCGGCACAGAGCTCAAGTGGACCGTGTTCTGGATTCCGAAGGGCGTTGAGGATCGATAATCCTTGGCCTTTCATGACCGCCATTTGCTTATTGAATAACCGTTCATCGAACCCCTCGTCCTTTTCAAACCTCTTTCGTAACTGCCAGATTGTCTCGCTCCACCATTCTTTTGATTCTAGGAGTGGTATGAAATGTTTCCTGGTGGTAGAGGTGAATGGCTGTCCTATGAGGGAGACGGGGAGCCAGAGCCATCCGTATGCATAAGAGCGATAACCTGAAGGATGTTGGTGAGGGAAAGCGAGAGAGTTATCGATAGCTGCAAGATGGATATGTGGTTGACGATTTCCATTTCCGTTGCTGGGGGACGAAGAGGATGTAGTTGACGAAGGCGAGGGGGGACAATAACGAATCATGAAGTTATCTAGCCCCCGATCGGTGTTTCGAATCATGACATCGAGGATGACGAGCTTCTCCATCTCGATTCGAAACTCGTCTATCAGGTCGTCCGTCCACGAGAATCCTTCTTTACCCCCGCCTGCTTTCTCCTCCGCTCCCCACGTCCACCATTCCCCGTCATCGTTCTCGTCCTTCCCCCTCCGTCCGCAGACGAAGCGGGCCCAGCCAAAGAAGCTGCGACGTTTGGTTCTATGCGATTCATTGGCATACGTGTCTGCAACCGCACGTCCAGGCCACGGATGCAGCCTCAGAAACAGGGAAGCATCTACCAAAAACAAAGCAAATACATTAGCCATGAAACAGGGAGAGAATGGTTGAACGCGCCTTGATAACCCTTAAGAAAGATCTGCAAACTGCCCACCTTCTCCGGCAACGGTCTCGGTTTCTTCCTCCTCTTCGCCCTCTCTCTGTCGATCCAATCATAATAAAAGCTGGGGCTGCTAAACGCCACGACTTCGGTCCTCGGCACCACGTTCGTCCCCAGTCGACGGTCGAGGAGGGAGGCGCAGGATTCGGAGAGGTAGGAAAGGTTGGGGATGAGGCAGGAACGACCGAAGGATTGGGAGCCGAGGATTCGGGTGAGGATGACGCGGTGGAACCATTTCGTCCATTTGGGATTGAGGGAGCCGTAGGGCTCTTCGTCCTGTTATTGATAGCACTGCATCAGATGGGATTGTCGAGGACTCATTGGAAGTGTGTCAGGATAGACATGGGAAGCATCTTTCAGGGAAGAGCCACAAAAAATTAAGGTACTTTGCAAATTTCGCGCAATTTCTGCTTCCCACCAAACTACTTCAACTTGCAACATTCAAACTTCTAAGACATCCAACACCTCTCGTACTGTTTATGATTATCCTATAATAAGCAGCATGTTACGTCACCATTTTGAGGATATACCATTGGATACAGGTAGTTTCCATGCTCCAACGTGTGAAGAGTAGCTATAAGTAAGAAAAGGTTTCCTGTCTATCCCTTCTGAGCTGGCGCATTGGTCACACTCCTCCAGCTCTCCACAACTTCTAAAAGCAGTGTCATGTGCAATATGACGTCGCAACACCACGTTTTCCCTTCTTGCACAGACCAAAGCTCACTCACCTTGGGTTTAAATATTCCTCTAACCTTTCCTTCTCCATCCCTCACAAAATAGCTCCCACTCGATCCGCTCGCATTCAATTTCGGCGGATATTTCTCCAGCGCCTCTCGAATCGACCCTTCTATCCTTCCCACGACGAATCTTCAGCACAACAAACAACGGACGAAGATACTATCACAGTTCCCAAGTGAATCAAAAAGGCGTAACGTACTCCCTGAACTCTTCCTCCGTCATCCCGTGCTCGCCATCATCCAACGTCTTGTCGAACAAATGCGCATACTCTTCCTCATCTCCCTCGTCGTCCGAGTCTCCGAATACGAATGCGGCGCTTGCACCTGTACCTGCGACGGCGGAGGAAGAGGAGGGCTGGAATGCGGACTCGAAGATTGGGAGGGGGCCGTCTTTGGCGTTTGAGGAGCGTGACTTTCCTTTTCCTTTGCTGAAGCGGCGGGCGACGAAGTGCGTCCATTTGGAGAAGCTGGAGTCGAGCGAGTCGGCTGGTGGATTCGCGGGGGTGCCAGATGGAGTGGCCATTGTGGACCCTCTGCGAGAGAAGGATTGACTGGTGACGAAGTATCACAACGGAACCTAATTCTGATACTTTGTAAAGACGAGTCATTGTTTCCAAGGAAGCGATATTCAACATTAACATTACCCATTGTTCGCGAGGAACAAGTTATTGATAACGAAATGTCCCTTCCCAGCATAATCCTACACATTTCCACGTCCACTCCCCCGTTCTTCCTACTCAGCCTTCCCTCTACAGACACCCTCAACGTCCTGACCTTCTCTGCGTCCGCGTCTGACACACCAAACTGGTTTTCCATCTCCCTCGACGCGTCCGGCAGGCGAAGGAATCTACGGTCTATTGGAGATAACGACGAGGAGAGACTTGGGTGGTTGAAAGGCGTTCTAGCCGCTGAGAGCGTGGAGTTGGTTGGATACTCTGAAGGGAGTGATGAGGATCCGTCCGTCAGTTTGATTCTCTGTTTCGATTCCTATCGTTATAGTTCCGCTGTCCATTCGCTTCTTATTTCTTGATGGCGCTGCCAGTTGCAGCGTCGAGACTATAGCTCGGAAACAATTTGTTTCTTATGACTGGCGTTGTTCATCACACATGCAAGAATCGTACTTCGTATGCTGAAGTTTAGCGATTCAGAGTCTGGTTGCGTCTCAATTCTAAGTATTACGACTGCAAAAATAAAACAAGTGGATCGAGTAGCATGTTGGAGAGGACGCAAAGCTTCCATTGGGCTCTCTTTGCTCCTGGGTAGTCTCAGAAGGCACAAGTTACGTGACAGAGTCTATGACGCTGTATAATACACTCCTCATAGCTAGCGAGGGATGCTCGGTCCCTATATGATTGAAACTTACTCATCTTTGCGCCTTCATTTTGAAAACGATAGAAGGTTGCTTCTACTTGAATTCACGGAGTGAAAGACACCTCAAATGTTCTACAGTTACAACGTTTGAGTAAATATTCTAGATCATTGACATAGCTACACTCGACATCTGTCCTTTCTCGCCCTTGAGATGCACCCTTGATATTTGATGTGACGTTGAAGAATGTTGTATCCTCTCAATCCTGATCCTGATTTTGTGTAGATAATGCTCGATCCCCAAGGCAAAGCTGTCCTCCTCGACCTGACCCGTTGTTCAACACCACCACTCTCGATTCCGGAAGTGCTGAGCATGGTACGATCTCTTCCTCCCTCCACTCCCGCCTCCTTCCCACAAACCTGATGGCCCTGAACAATCAGGCATGTATGCGAGCCACATCACTCCAAGTCAAAGCGAACCAGATACTGTCCATCCTTCAATCCGACTCCTCCCTCCCTCTCCCCATTCCCTCTTCCTCTTCCTCCTTCCCTACGCAAACCCGAAATCAAATCCCCCCATCCATCCTACCTCCCGCTCCTGCTGCTGTCCCAACATCCTTGGTCGCGCCAATAGCGAGCAGTAGTACGACGACAAGCAGAACGAAACGGAAGTCCCCAGACGATGGTGCGTACCTCCCCTCTCGTCCGCTCACGAACACTGAGTTTACCTGTCGATTTAGGGCCCGTTGTGGAGCTGGAAGAGAAGAAGGCCCCGCCAGCGAAAAAGGTGGTGAAGAAAGCCGCGCCGACGCTCACGGGTGGCAACCGGCGTGTGTAAGTTTTGAATCTGAACCTCTCTTTGATTTCTTCCTCAGTCCATGATTATGCTTCTTGCTCTTTCTTTATTATGCGCGAATAGAAGGTGTAGCTGATGTTGTTACGGTTTGGCGAATAGGAAAGGAGCAGCGAAGACGGCTTTTATCGACGATGACGATGACGATTAATCGACCGGTTTCAACCTTCAAGTTTCACGCTGAGTACTATAATTTGTAAGAGTGCATGGGAGGATTTTGTCCCTCGGATATCAAATTTGAATTCTCCCACAAATGTAGATTGCCTATCTGATCTGAATTTACTTACTGTCATACATCAATGTGCATTTATGTGTCGGTACCGCATAAGAGTTACATTTCCGACCGTCAAGCCAAAGAAAAGTTATTGGTGCACGTATAACTGTCGACCGGCACATTTTGGCACCTGCTTGGATGTCTTTACTCTCCATAATTGCACGGAGGAGCTCATATTTATCTGCACCATTGTAAGCAGACCGTTACACGTCAACCGTGCTGAAGCTGAAGTATTTGGAGTAGGATTGCAACTGCTCGTCGAAAGCATCATACCAAGATTTATTCCCTTCAGAAACACTTTCCGCTTCCGCTGCCTCTTACTCGACAGGCTAACGTACTCTCGGATCCTACCATTGTCATTGATGAAAAGGAGGAGACGCTTCAAACTTCTTTGATGGAAGAGGACATCGCACAGGAGAGTTACATACGAAGGTGGTGGAATATTTTTTTGGAGGGGTAAGCCATATTTTACTATTGTCTCTCAAAACGTTAACTAGAATTTGCATATTGCATTAGGACTGGCTTCGAGTTCGCAACAGAAGAAGAAAGTACGTGACCATACCGAGCACGCATGCACTCGCACTGACGCTTATGTCGTAGGCGCTAGCGTAAAGGCGCCCCTTAGCCGGAGGAGATGGTGGAGGGCTCCGATAATGCAATTGAAAAAGTCGAAGCTTGATCAGCCACGAAAACGCTCTTCTGAGCTCGACGGACCAAGATATGGTGCGTGTTTCTTTCCAGCCACATCCATGCAACTGACTTCGTCTTGCCCTTAGCCTTCTACAGATTCATCGTCGTGCGGTACGCTGAATTGAGGGACCTCAATCCGGGATGGACGGACAAAGAGGTCCGCAAACAAATAATCGTCGACTGGAATGTGCAGTTTGGTGCGTTCTTCCTTTGCAGAGACTCACACAGTTGCTTTTAGCACCTCTGCAATCACTGAGTGTCTTCTGACATCTCGATGGGCAGGTAAAACTTGGGGACCGCGCGGGGCCATCAGACCTCCACAGCTGAGGTATGGTCAAGCACTGGAGAAGTCAGGTTGGGCAGGGTCCGAACGGGAAGTTACGCTGAAGGAGGTAGAGGAAACGTCAGGCAGTGCGTCCTGTTTCTTTTCTACAATCATTGCAACATGCACTTATGTTTGACGCCGTGGACAGAGGGTAAAGGGAAAATGGCGGATCTAACGCACGACCGTACGTTCTTTTTTCTCATTATGCCAACACCATTGTCAACTCGTCCCACGTCTCGCTTCGAGTTCGACATGAAAGCTGACCTTGCGCGTTACACAGACTTCTTCAAGTACATTGTTAGACGGTACAAGGAGCTCAAGGACGCGAATCCACAACTGCAGGATTTCGCTATACGTAAAAGAATGTTGAAAGAATGGAATCAACAGAATGGTGTGTTTCGGGTAACTCTGTTCTTGGGAGAAGTCAAGCTAAGAGTTGCTCGCTGATTCATAGAAGGGAAACCCCGGTCGAGCATTTCTTCGGTCATTGTACGGTTTGCACAAATACTCGAGAAGGTGGGATGGGAGACCCGTGATCGACATGAAATCATGGACAACTTGAGGAGAGAGTGGAAACAGAGTTCGTGTTTCATCTCGTCAATGAGAGATCTGCATTAATGGTGTTGCACGACGCAGTCAAGGAGCCCAACCCTGAGTTGGATGATGATGGTTTGTTTTGTTCTTAATCACATAATCGGTTGGGGCTCATTCCGCCATCAGAGTTTCTCAAATACGTCGCTCAACGATACCCCAAGGTTCAGGCTGAGAACCCTCAGTGGCGGGATGACGAGATACGAGCCAGAGTGTTGGAAGATTGGGCTGGGGTATCTGGTGTGTTTTCATCACTACTCCCTCCGTGGGCAGAAGTACGATGTCGGTTACTCACGTTTGTTGTTTTCGTATGTGAAGGGAAGAACAAAGGATGGCTTACACCGATCACTGTTCGGTATGCTCAAACACTGGACAAGATGGGTTGGGAGAATGTCGATCGAGGGCAGATTTGGAGGGAGATGGAGGAGAAAAGTGAAATCATTTCAGGTGGTGCGCGTCTCCCTTTTTGGGTGTAATCTGAGCTTATTCTTGGCTTCTAAAAGGCGAGGCCGCGCCAAAGTCATTTCATAGCCACAGAATTACCAGCTTGCGTAAGCTTCTGCTTCCGTTATGCGCGTTTTACTTTCGAGCTGTGCTTATTCGCTGTTGGACGCCTTAGCCATTCGAGATATGTTCAAAACGCATGTGGCAACTCGTTACCAAGAGCTTCAGGAGATGAATCCAGAATGGGAAGAGGCTACGATTAGACAGAAGGTATTAGAGGAGTGGAATGCCAAAGGACTTGGTTTGCTTTCATCATTTTCTCAAATCATGTATTGGTTTTCTCATCCCGTTCGCTGGGGAATATCTATTGTAGGGAGAAAGGTCTCGCGACTTAGTCAAGAAATGGTCTTATACACCCAGGCGGTAGAGAGGGAGCGCGTTTTGGGGACGGGACGTACGCTGTTTTGGAAGGAGTTTCGTAAAGAGCGGGACAAAGGTTCGTCTCCCCTTGCGTTGCCCTTGAAAGTTGACCTGAAGAGATGTTATGAAAGCCCCCTTTAAGGCTGTTCAACCTCGCCAGTCTCGTAAGCGTATGGATTTATCTGGGCAGCTTCATTCATCGGCGTTGATGTGGACAGCCCTCCAACAGCTTTGGTACGATCACGTTGTTTCTGGATATGCAAAGGTCGAGGCAGAGAATCCGCAATGGACAGATGATATGATAAGGGCAAAGGTATTAAGTGATTGGAATGAAGGAGAACATGGTTCGTCGCCGTCACCAAGCCTCATGCAAATTTCACATGCGACTGTTGTCAGGATCACAGGGAGGGAGGCAGAGACTCCAACTAACTCCGTGGGAGGTGTTTTACTCTCGACGGGTGAATGGATCCGAATACAAGGATCTACGTCGACGCGAGTTCAAGAAGGTCATGGGCCGAGAGTGGAGACAAAGCAAGCTTTTCCTCCCTTAGATCTCCGCATGGCTCATTTATTCGTGTTGGTAGTGCAAATGGCCCGTCATAGGGAGAATGGAACAGATGCTTTAAAGAACGATGGGCCAGCAGAACGAGATGCTTGGTTCAGGCACCTTGCATCTCGATATTCACAGCTACAGGCTGAAAATCCCGAGTGGACCGGTGAAGAGACAAGGGCAGAGGTGCTGAAAGAATGGAACGAAGGAGCACATGGTTCGTCTTGCCATCGGCATTTGGCTCCAATTCATAACTGCTCCGTTCAGGAATGAAGACAGCCAAACAAAGGCAGAGACTGTCTGAATGGGATGTGTTTTTTGCCCAGCGTCTTAAGGAATCCGGGTTCACAAATCAAGGACGACGCCAATTCAAGAAAGAGATTGCTGCAGAATGGAGATCGGGTTCGTTTTCACTTTGGCTCGTAGAGTCCTCATTCAAAGTAGTTCAAAGTTCATCCCAATGACGTCGAAGCGAAGGTTCAACGAGCAGCGGGGCGACCTGCTAAAGACAAAGACCATCACGGTAAGTGATTCTCCGGTCATCAAGCCAGGCTTTCATTTGCTGGGTGAAAGGCGACGCGCAACGTGATGGGATCCATGACCGTTTCATCAAGCACCTTTCCGACAGGTACTCTCAGATCCAGAATGAATACCCTGACTGGGCAGAATCTGCAAAGAGAGACCTTCTATTGAAGGAATGGAATGATGGGGAGAATGGTATGCTTTTCTTTCTGCGAGTATTAAAGGTTATCGTTCACTGGTATCTCTATCTAGGAATCAAAGCTGGAATGTTAAAGAAAAGAATTTCAGATTGGCAACTGTTTTACGCACAAAACGTGGAGAAACCTGAGTATTCGTCCATACCTCGTCGCCAGCGGCTCAAGGTTTTGGGAGAGCAATGGCGTGCCCGTTTGTCCCTCATCGCTCTCCAAAATCTTTATCCTCCAACAACTTACTAGTCCTCCTTCTGACCCAGGCAATAAGAAGATAGATACGGGCCCAAGACCAAGTTTGGTTGGACGAGGGCGACGCTTAGGTCGGCCTCTGAAGGAACAAACGATATCGCGTACGTTTCAACTTTCGATCCTGCTCATACATCTTGTTGTGCATAATACTGACCCAGTGCGTGATCAATACAGAAGACATAAAGGAGGATCTCTATTTGAAACACATTGCTCTTCGATATCCTCAGCTTGAGCGGGATCATCCTGACTACTCTGCCTCACGACTACGAAAGGTGGTCCTGGATGAGTGGAATCAAGGAGATCACGGTTCGTCCACGCTAGCTATCCTGCTCTTCTATGTGTGAACTCGAACAATCAGGAATCAAAGCTGGCGGAGAGCAGAAACATCTTTCGCCATTCAAGGTTTTCCATGCTTTGAGCATGGCGAGGATGACATCTTCGTCTCTCCGGCAAACAGCGTGCAGTCAAGGAAATGGAAGAACTCAGATTGAAACCAGTTTCGGTGGACTAGACCCACGATGGAAGGAGAGAGAGACCAAAGCTTTAGCGAAATCATGGACCGCTCGTGCGGCCAAGGAAGCGAGACGACAAGCGATTGCCCAATGGAAGTTGCACCGGCAAAGAAATCTTAGCGCGAACAAACTATCACACGATCGATACGTTACCTTTCTGCGCGAGGTGACGACACAGGTAATGGAAAAAGATCCTGATTTTACTCAAAGAAAGGCGCATGCGTTTGCAGTCAGGTCATGGACCGAGGATTTAGGTCTCCAGAGTGAGTGCTATTTACACGATCTGAACTCTGAGTAACACCCGTCCATGGGCAGTTCCTAAGATAGGCACCCCGCCAACTGCTACGCTCTACCGCCAAATCTTGGACGACAAAGCTCAGCTTATGTTGGCTCAGAACCCGGATTTACGTCTCAAGGATGCGTATAGGCAAGTTGCCACTGAATTGTCGAAAATGGAAGAGTCCAACATACGTAAGCCTTTCATCATCGTAGAAGCAAAAAATCACTGACTTGTGTCGTACACAGCCCAGATCGGTACGAATTTCAAGTTATAGTGGACATCTTGTTCATCTGCTGCACAGATTTGGCTGCGGAAATCAAGAAAGCAGTCGAAAATATCTTGGCTCATTCTCCGTGCCCAAAGGCCAGGTATGACAGCCTCAAAGATGCAAGTACTGGGCAAAAAGAGTTCTACATCTTCCGTCGTCAAAGAGCACAGAAGCTTTTAGAAGAAAATCCAACTATGTCTAAGGATGTGGCGCGAAAACAAGCCATCAAAGACTGGTATCCAGAAAGGTTGAAGCGAGGGAAGGAAAAACTTCAGGGATTGATGGAGTTCTTCCAGTTTATTACACAAAAAGAGAAAGTCATTTCACAGTCGGACACGTTGAAGAGCCCTCAAGACTGTCGGCTTGCTGCTATCAAAGAGTGGGAAGCAGTTTCAACTCGTCCCGGTTAGTCTCTTTCACCCCGCTATAGCCGGACCTCTCAGGCTTTCTTCAACTAGTGCCTACTCCCTTGGACAAGACCGCGACCAGATCCGATGCCCACGAGTACGATCGCATCCTTAGCCAGCTCGTTGAAGAACGGAGTCCGGATCTGTCAGCAGCAGAGGTTGTCGAGGAAGTCCGAGCACTCTGGACCGCATTTCGTCTACCTGCCACAAGTAGGAGTGATCTTCCTTCAGACATTCAATTGAGCCAACTAACTATGATGAACAGATGTCAAATTTCGAAATCAACATGCAGGCCGTTTTGTACCTGCGGAGAGATTGCAGAAGCTTGCTCCAAAGCGAAAAGAGTACTATCTGTTTGTGAGGAGGAGGACGGATGAGCTCATCGAAGCAGAACCAAACCTGAGCAGGAGTCAGGCTCTGAACAGAGCAAGGGACGAGTGGAAGAAAACAGAGGCTTGTAAGCTACTCAGTTCAAAATCGATGGCCCGTTTGATGAATCGTGGAATGCAGCAAAACCAGTGGAGAGAGGCCCTAGCTCTCCGACGATGCACGAATACCATCGTTTCGTTCAGCAGAGGGCTCGGAGCATGAGGGCAGAGAAACCTGATTTGTCGTACCTCGAACTTCGCAAACTAGCCGCTGCAGAGTGGAAGGCGTATCGCGAGTTAAGCAAGCGTACGAACCTTACCCCGCTCCATTCCTAAGCTGATGAGATCACACCATATAGCTCCAAGGAGAACTGCAGTTGCAGACGAGAAACTGGAGAAGCTGCACCCACGCAGACGAGAGCACGTCTTATTCATGAGAGAAAAGGTGAAGGATATTATGGCCAAACAACCCAACCTCAAACCTAGTGAAGCTACTGAAGTGGCAAGGCAAGAATGGAGGAATCACACCCTGAATACGCCTTTTGGAGGTGCAGCACGTCCTGTTACTCGTGAGTCCTCAAACCTCTTCCTTTTCTCCACTGGTTAGGGTCTGACACGCTTTCAAATAGCGCTCTTCCCGGATGGTTTTTTTCGAGGTCGTCCTCTGCCAAGCCAGCGCCGTAAGATCTTTTGATCAAAATTGTATCCCAAGCGCTGATGATAGTTTCTTCAGTCTTGCGTCAGGTTCCAATCGAAGAATTAGACAAGTTACCTCCGGGACGGCGAGAAATGTTGCTGTGGCAGCGTGAGAAAGTGAAGGAGATCATCAGTAACGATCTACAAATCCCACTTGCTACTGCAAGGCATCTCGCTCGAGCCGAATGGAGGAAGAAGCAGCTCGACAACTCAACTACAAGCAAGAGTCCACGTCTGCCTTTTCTCCGCTTATCGAGGTCAGATGACTGACGCGCTTAGCAGCTCTCATGCCCTTAGAAACCGGAGAGCTTAGACAGAAACCGGAAAAGTGGGCGTTCCTGAAACAAAAAGTAGAAGAGTACATGGCTAAGGAGCCAAACATGGACAAGGTGAAGGCAAAAGAATTAGCTCAAGCGGAGTGGGATGGTCTTCCTCCACTACCTCAACGTACGCCTTCTGCTCATATCACGTCCATGCGTTGACGATATTTGTTTAGTGCTTCGGCAGGTTCCACTTCAAGACCTTGAAAAACTGCCTGGTAAAAGGAAAGAAATGTTCATATGGCAGCGCGAAAGGATGAAGGAGATCTTAGCGAAAGATCCTTCGGTGCAGATCCAGAAAGCACGAGAGTTAGCGCGGGCAGGATGGAGACTCGAGATGTGTCCGTTCCCTTTCCAACCTGTTTGATCTTTCTGTCTGATATTGAGAGGGGACAGGGAGAGCGAGAAGTGTGCCTGAGGAGGTCTTGGGAAAGGGAAGCGAAGGATTGAAGGC
>MU271234.1:20803-43755 GCA_021432655.1 Atractiella rhizophila | reverse complement strand
CGAGGAGAGGGGTTGACGGAGGGTTGGATAACTTGCAGCAATGGGATGGGAGGTTTCGGATTCGGAGTGGGGGAAAGAGGAGGCGTGTTAACCTGTACGATCCCTAGCTCGATCCGTTGTATGACCTGGATTGGTGGTTTCGCCCATGATGCGTACAGAGATCCAATAGCTGCAAATCCGACGCCTACGATTGGAGCCCATTGGCCTGGATGAGAGAATGGACATCAGATTTATATAGAACACGATCTGGGAAAGGGACGAAGAGGGACGTACCAACAGAAGCCATCGGTTCGGTACCCACCTTCATCTGCTCGCTCCAGAAATTGACTTCTCCCAAGATAAGGATTGTGAGTATACAGACACAAAACAATATTCTTTCGACCAAATTGAGTCCGGTGCGAATGATGAGATCCATCTTTTGTTCCGCTGCATCATTCGGATGCAATTCCGTTTGTTCCTCCTCTTCTTCAGCAGAGGTAGCTCTAGTAATGAGTTTCCAATTGGCTTCGGCGACCTTTCGCCACATGAAAAAGATGCTTAAGGTCGCGCTGGGATGCAACATGAAGCGCAAAGGAGCGTGGCACTGTCCAGCGTCAGACCTCGAGAAGGAGCACGGATCACGTAGATGTTGTTGTTTGCGTCCACACGTAAGGATGAATGTTTGGCCTCGCATTGTAGCGAACAGTCCATCGTGTAGTATTGGAAGGCGGATTCAGTTATGATTCCGCCCGTTGGGGAGAGACAGTCAGTCGCGTGTGCTTTGTAGAAGTTGTAGACTAGGGAGAGCAGGCCTGTGTTGATCAGGAATGAGCTTTGCGTTCAAGCGGGTAGCGCACGAGGAGAAAGAAGGAATACTCTACCTGCTAGGTTGATGACTGTCCAAACGAAAATTATGTTCCTTCCGGGAAGGTTGAAATATGTCGAAGAATACCTCAACATCATTGGTGCAGCCAATACCGCCGCTGCAGCGACTTGGAAAGCTCCGTATATGTCCTAGAAGGTTTGTCACAACTGTGTCAGAAAAAGTAATAGGGAATGGCGTACCATGTCCACTGCTCCATCCTATGCACAACACAATAAAAATTACGTCCTGCAGACTTGCAACTTGAAGAGGAATAACTCACAGCTCGAGTGATGGCCAAAACGATTCCGTGCGTTGAGGCGACAGCGGCATAAACCAAAGTGCCTCCTAGACAAGCGCTCCTTTGTGATGAGTGCAATACGCTTTAGACAAACTCTGCAATAGAGAAAGAGGAACGAACGAACACACCTTAACCAATCGTTCTTCCTACCGAAAATGCACAAACCGAGTAAACAGTAATAGAGAAGTCTTTGCAATGCCCCATACTGTCCCGATAAAGGGAAGGCGCAAAGGACTTGGGCTGCGTTCGTAGAATTTGATGGTGACATGGCAGACATCTGAGGTTATCGAGCGTACGTTCGTGGGGATTGGGTATAAAAGGGCATAGGGATAACGCTCTTCTCTCTAGCTGCTTTATGAACAATCACTCTTTCGTCACTCTCGTTTCTCTTGATCGTCTCATCTCACACGACCAGGACTCGATTCTGGACAGTGACAGGCGATGCTGCCGTTGTAGTGATACTACACTACGTGAGCATATTGACACTCAAGAAAGTTGCCCGCGGTTGTAGAAGTTCAAAAATACAGCTGGTCATGGCGGACGGGCGGGAAGCCATGTCATTTTTATTTTTGTGATTTCTGTGCCGTGACTTAGTCGAACCCGCGAAATGAACAAGCGACTTTGAGCTACATAATAACGCAACAGGTGAGTACGCTGGTGGGACTTTTAGCTTTTGGTAAACGGGACTTTCGGGTTCCCAGTCATGCGTTGACACCTTATCAAATTCGGGATTGTGTCCAAAGATAAAGCTGAGAGCGCTTTTGGCGCAATCCCAATCCCAACTTAGTTGCTCCGTCTCAGCTTTTAGAATCGAGATGCTCAACTTGTTCCTTCTCTCCCTTCTTGCTACAGTCCAAGGCGGACGTCTAGTGGATCGTGGCCTCGAGATCGTATTCCAACACGATGATGGGGTTGTATCGTCCGCTTGGGAGGCTTATCAATCTGGACATGTACATCACGCCCTCATGAGCGCGATGACGGAGGCGGTTGAAGAGATGAGGAAGGCCTTGGACGAACCTGATCCCTCTTTGGTCCCGAACCCTGTCGACATCGTCGTTGCTGAACATGTTTCATGTGAGAACGGATACGCCAATGCTGGCGTCCACAACACCTTCATGTGCAAGGACTTCGATTTGTACTCCATCACGCCGCATAGGAAGTTAGGCTCGAACGTAGGGATCGGGAATGGTGCACCGTCCTCTTTCTCCATAGATTTGTTTGGAGGCTGACGGACGGAAGAATAGATATCTGGGGATGGAGTCGCGATGGACGGGATTTCGCTCTAGTGGGACAGATGGATGGCACCGCGTTCGCTGAGTTGAATGATAATGGAACAGTCGTGTACCTGGGAAGACTGCCAACTCAGTCTGAGGACAGCCTGTGGAGGGACATTAAGGTCATTGGCGACTTTGCGTACATCGGTTCAGAGGCTCCAGACCACGGAATACAGGTTTTTGACTTGAAGAAGGTGTGTTTGACTCCAGGTCATGCTCAGTACACATCTAATGCGCCGCGGGTTTGGATGCACAGTTGCTTGATAAATCCCTGCAAGAGGAGCCGAAGAATTTCAGCATCACATCTGATCTGACCTCCCATTTCGATGGCCTGCCTGCCGGCTCTTCTCATAACATCGTCGCACATGAGGAGAAGAACCTCATCGTTGCCGTCGGCAGTCTTCCTCGCACTGAGTAACTCTTTCCCTCCTACGCCCTTCTTCCCTCCAAATAAAGGACAGCTTTCTCTAATGCATCCTATCGTCGTGATGGACAGTCACTGTGGAGCCGGTCTCATCTTTGTCGACGTTACCGATCCTGCTAATCCCGTCTCTAAAGGCTGCGCGGGAGAGGATGGATACGTGCACGATGCCCAGTGTATGTCTTAGCCATGTTTATTCTCCCGCTCTTGCTAACCAGATGGCCCAGGTTTGACATATCACGGTCCCGATAAGAGATACGAAGGGAAAGATATTTGTTACGGTTACAATGAGAATACCCTGACTATATACGACATCACCGAACCCGAACATTCTACCATCATCAGCGTGACCTATTATTTCGGTGTTACCTACAGTCATCAAGGCTGGGTCATCGATGAGAAGGATCAGAGATATCGTATGTTCACCTACTGCTTCTGACTAGGGCTGACGACGGGCTCAGTGCTCCTCGATGACGAGCTGGACGAAATGTGGGAGCGAGGTATCTTCCTCTTCTCCTTTTCTTTCTGAGCTAAACGTCTGTTTGCGAAGGATGGGCTGTGAACCAACACACCACTACTTACATCTGGGACATTCAAGGTACGCAGCCCTTTCTCCGTCTTCCTTGATCTGACGGCATGGCAGATCTCGAGCACCCCATACTCACTGGTAAATACCAAAGCCCGGTCAAAGCCATCGACCACAACCTTTACGTCAAGGTAACCCTTCTTCCGCCTTCAAACATTCCTCAGGCTGACAGGTACAAAGGATGGATGGGCATATGAATCCAACTACCGATCAGGCCTTCGAGTTGTAGACGTGAGCAGCGTGTACGACAATCCAACTGGCACAGATTTTACCGAAGTTGGCTTCTTTGACGGTAAGGGTTCATGCCCCCCTTTCTTCTGGAAGCGCGATTCCCGAGCTGACTGGTCTCGGATTTTCAAGTGTACCCTGAAGACGATGACATTGGTGGTGAAGCGAAGTTCGGAGGGAGCTGGAGCGTCTATCCTTATTTTGAGAGTGGCTTCGTCATCGTCAATTCGATGGATAGAGGCCTTTTCGTCGTCAAGTATAAGAAGGCATGAGAATTCAACGATCCATGACTCGTACGTTGCTTCTCAAAACTGCATTTCCTTGTTTAATTCGATGTCAGGTTGCAGGTATTACAACGCGATGATGCTGCGCTAAGACTGAGACCTTTACAACAATTTGCATGCATGTATTGCTTATAAGTTACGTTGTGCTCCGCAAAATATACGGTATCTTGGAATATCAGTGTACAGACTGAAACCAGGTCCTTGCTCCAATCCTGCTACAATCAATTTCAAATGCAACACCTGGCGAGGTAGGCCTAGTGCTTTCGCAGTAATCGATGATGCATCCAATAATAAATCAGTGGAAAATAAAAATAATGGACTCTGGCGACCTTTGTCATCATTGCATTACAAAACAAGCATCGGACAATTAGAGTGCTTGTTCGAATTTGAAATCAAGCTTTGTTTCTGTTTACATGTATTGTTTCCAGCAGCTGAAGTTGGCAATTAGTGTTATAGCCACTACACATATCCTAAATTATCTGCCAAAATTCCTACGCTTCTCTGATTGAAATTATACAGACGCGTGTCTGACAAGTGCACTTTGCAGGAAATGGCCTCTACACCAAGTGGGAAGACTTTGGGAATGGGTGAGTCTCTGACTGTCACATATTGCGATTTAAGAATAATTGCTCCACAGTGACATGGCACGTTCTTCGAACTCTTTCCAGCGGTACCTCTGACATCTACGTTATTCATTTGGTCGCAGTCCCGTCTGCAACGCAGAAGTGCCCGACTTTCGCATCAATTCTCACCTCGACTCCAACTGTACGCTCTCCCAATCTTCCATAGGCAGCAGTTCTGCTCGTCAGCCAATACAATCCGCCAAGTCTGCACAACTCTTCTTTTCTTCTTCGAGCAAAGGAAAACGCAAAGCGAGTGACACCATCATCCTGGACGAGGATGCAAGCTACGACATTGACACTTCTCCGACTTCCATCTTAGGGGGCAAGGAACCGCCAATGAAGAAATCAAAACCTTCTTCTATCCTGCAGGCAGTCAAACCACTCGCAGACCTTGTGCGTCCGACAACGCTAGATGAGGTGATTGGCCAACCGTCGCTCCTCGGTGCCAGCGCGCTCTTGCGTTCGTTAATCGTTAATGACAAGCTTTCGTCCATCATCTTATGGGGGCCTCCTGGTTCTGGAAAGACAACTCTCGGACGCGTGATCTCGCATTCAACTCGTTCTCTCTTTAAAGAGGTTTCAGCCACATCTTCTGGAGTGGGCGAGCTGAAGAAAATCTTTGAGGAGGCACGGAACACCTTGCTGTTAACTAAGCGGCGGACAATTCTCTTCGTTGATGAGGTACAAAGGTTTAACAGAGGTCAACAGGATGTTTTTCTTCCCTATATTGAGGACGGGAGCATAAATTGCATCTTCGCGACAACCGAGAATCCCTCTTTCCGGCTTCAAGGCGCCCTTCTCTCTCGTTGCCGAGTCTTTGTCTTAGAAAAGCATACACCAGAGTATTGCTTGCAGATCCTCCAGCGTGCCGTGAAAAAGGTTCAAGAGGACGCGAGCACATCAGACGACGTGAAGAAAGCGACCCAGACCATGGACGATGAAATATTGAAAGAATTAGCTGGTGCAGCCGATGGTGATGCTCGCGTCGCCCTAAGCTCCTTGGAGATGGCTTTGTCCGCTTTGGCAAAAGGAAAAGTAGATGGAGAGGAGGAAGATGATGGAGGGAAGATGACGCGGGAAGTGCTGATGAAGAGTCTGCGGAGAGCACACATGGCTTACGATCGCTCAGGAGACTTCCACTATGATTGTATTTCAGGTGCTGTTTCGATCTCCTTCCCTCTAGAACACTAGAACTGAGGAGAAAGAGCAGCTCTTCACAAATCTGTCAGAGGGGGGGACGCGGATGCTGCTCTATATTGGCTGGCACGGATGCTGTATGTTCCTCCGCTCCTTCGCCCGTCCATGCTTCTGACAGGGAGATAGACAGAGTGGAGAGGATCCTCTGTGGGCTCCTTCTCCATGATTTGGCAGGTTATTAAGTGCCGTGACAGCTACGTTGCTCGTCGGATAGTTCGGATGGCTTCAGAAGACATAGGTCTTGCGAACCCACAAGCTCTTCCTCAAGTGTGTCACGTCCTCTTTTACCTATGACAGTAGATCACATTTCTGATGTGATGCGTGCAGGCAATGGCCGCATACCAAGCTACTCAGGTAATTGGAATGCCAGAGTGCGATGTGAGTTCCTGACCATATGACGGTTCAAATCTTCATCTGATTGGTTGAGTTTAGTGTATTCTTGCCCAAGCAGTCGTCATGCTAGCCGAGAGTCCGAAATCAGTGCGTGTCTACAATGCATACAACAAAGCTAAAGCGTTAGTTGACGAAGTATGTCTTTTCCTTCTCCATCTGCCTATTTCTCTGGAATGAAGACAATGTTGACTTCTCCATGACTGTGGTGGTGCTGAAAGCATCCCGCTTATCCCGTCCCCTTTCACATTCGGAATGCGCCAACAAAAATGATGAAAGAACTGGGGTACGGAAAAGAGTATCAGTTCGTCCCTCGTTCCCTTCTTTCACCCTTAGTTAGCTAAAGGATTTCGCTGCAGATATGAACCAAGTTATGCTCACCCAACGTACCAACCCTTCCTCCCTCCAGAGATCGCGGATGAACACTTCCTCCAACCGGAGGAGTCTTTAAAGGACAAACGGATCGATTGGGACGCGTTGAAGGTGTGGGAGGATAAGAAGAATGGAGGGAAGCGGTGGGAAGGACGGAAAAGGCTCAACGAGGAGCAGGATTGGAGAGATGCGCAGATGTTCAGTAGAAACGGATGACACTGCTCATTCTCATTTCTTGGCGTTACAGCGCATTGTCAATGGATCGCATCTATGCTATATACTCTGCTTGTAAGACCACAACATTCTCTATTTTTCAAGCGCATAACGGACAAGAAACTCGAAACAATTATCCAGCTGTGAAATGCTCTAAGCAATTAAACACTCATCTCCATCTTTACCGCCTTCATCGGTTTATAACCAATCACGTCCCAATCCTCCTCCTTATAATCCCAAACATTCTCCCTGTCGTCCCGTTGAACGTTCCAGCGAAATTCTGGCCAGCCCTCTTTCACTTTTCTTGTTGTCTGCTCCTTCAACGGTTCGATGTGGTTCTTGTAAATATGAGCGTCTCCGAGTTGGACGACGAGCTCGTGCGGACGCAAGGAGCAGTGATGTGCGATGATATGCAGCAGTAAAGCGTAGGAGCTGATATTGAAAGGAAGGCCGAGGCCCAGGTCGGAGGAGCGCATGTAGAGGAGGAGAGAGAGCAAACGTGGGGAGTTGGGAGGTGAAGAGGGAGAGGGAGGAGAGACGTAAAATTGGGAGAACATATGGCATGGCGGTAGGGCCATTTTATGCAAGTCTATTCATCACCGATGCAATACTGAACACTCCCATTCCCGAAAATGAAGAAGAGGAAAGACTTACCAGCGGGATTCCAAGCGGAAAGAATGATCCTTCGACTCCAAGGGTCTTCTTTGATCAACCTCACACACTCCCTGATCTGATCGTATCCCGCATTTTTACCCTGATAGCTCTTCCCACCTCCCTCCACCTGATCCACTGGACCCTCATATTCAGCCCCAAAATGCCTCCACTGAAACCCATAAACAGGTCCCAAATCACCATCCCGGTTCTCCTTCAATCCGCGCGAGTCCAAAAACGCGCGAGATCCGTTCCCATCCCAAATTTTCACGCTCTGCGATGCCAGAGAAAGAGAGGACGTCTCTCCTCGTAAAAACCAGAGGAGCTCTGCGGCCACACCGTGCAGGTAGACGCGTTTCGTGGTGAGGAGTGGGAGGAGGAGCTTGTAGCCGCTCGGCGAGCTTCCCCCATTTCCAGTATCGTTGGAATCGCCGTTGCTTGAGGAAAGAAGCGCGTCTCCGTTCGTGATAGGATTGGAAGGATGATCTTCTGAAAGGGTGAACCGAAGCTGAGGAGGTGCGAAGAGCGACAATGTGCCTGTCCCCGTTCGATCGTCCCGTACTTGTCCTTGCTCTAACACGCGTTGAACGAGGTCGAGATACTGATTTTCCTCGAATAGTGCCATGTTTAGCCTTGGATAGTTAGTGAGGTTAGTGAGGTTTCGTAGTTTTTCACGCGTCTTAGGGTTGGTGAATGTCAATAACAGGAAGTGAACAAAAGGATGACGGGGTAGAAGATGGATGGATGCCGGTAAGCACATTATATTAGCAACAAGGATATATGTGTGTTTATTGTACCCCCGACACATCTGGCTATGAAATACCCTGCAGCACAATAGTAACATCACCAAGGGCCAGCCAGATTTCGAATGTTGATTAAGATGGTTTCTGGATCACTCCCAATCTGACTCGTAAGGTCGACTTGACGCCCATAAGGCAAGCGTTCAAATAAGGAGAGAAGATCTCCATCCAGTATGCCTTTTGAAAGAGCACGCGATATTGATTCATTCTTCACAGCCCTGACATTAGCCATAAGATCAGCATTCTTCGCCAATAAACGGGATGACAGAAGAATACTGACCTGAAGTTGCGCGGATTGAGACCAGAGAAGTGTTGTGCGTGCCGCACCAGTTGGTTCTGGATCGCATGCAGACGTTTATACACCACTTCCTTGACGGGCACCAGCGAAGCAAGGGAACCATCGACGGTAGCTATTGCTTTTTCAGGAAGCTGTGTAGATTGCATGACAGGAGCCTTACCGAAAAGAATCCCACCCTGCTTCGGGACATCGTCGTTCGGTCCTTTCTTCCCAAACATCAGAGACGTCGTCGCCTCGCCGACAGTCTGGAATTCAGTGGATGGCAGCAACCGACTCCCAGAGTGAGACTCAGGGTCTAGATCCAGTTAAATCAGTACTGATAGAGCAGTTAGCGTGGAGAGACGTACTGGCTGGATCGAAAGAGAAAACGCGAAGGGCACCTTTAGCATCAGTAGAGACAAAAGCAACCCGATTTTCGAAAACTAGGAAGTCGACGGTGCAGGCTCTTGATGTGCGAAAGTCTTTTCCTAACAAGACTATCTTGTACGGCTCTTCCTGCAATGCATTGTCAATGCTAAGCGATGTTCAGGAACAGGCACGCTGACTTGAAACGCTATCAAGCTCATGCTCCGGACAGCATCTCCAAGAAGTATTAAGTTCTTCAATACTCGGACACAGGTCGAATAGGTCGACACGTCTAGAAATCCAACCGCCAGCAAACGTTCGTCCTCTTCCCATGCTTTTGCGTACAGCTACACCATCATTAGAATCAGATGAAATACTCAACCAAAGGAAGGCCTACCTTAAGGCCCAATGTGTGAATTAGATATCCGTTGATCTCTCCCACGATATTGATCGGCAACTTGGTCTCTTCTTGAGAGCGCAATCTGAGTCGAAAGCGGTCATGGGGGCTTTTAGGATTCGGAATGATTTCCACAACTTCGAAGACATATATCTGTGCGAGCATGAAGAAGTACATTAACGGAAGGTGGAAGACCCACCGTTCCTTTAGCCGAATGATCTTCTCCTCTGTTGAACATCGTTCCCGCAGCGATGAAGTCGCGTCTTCCTGACACCGTACTCTTCGATGACAGATTGACACTTTGAAGGCAAACAACGGATTCGTTTTGCGCGAACTCATATCTGCCACATGTCAGAAGAAAATTGTAATGGTTCTTGTGCTTACCCGTCTAAGGTTCCCCAGGTTCCGTTAATGAATAGCTCCAGCGTAGAGCGATAGGTGTAAGGATCGCTAATATCTATCCACAAGGATGCTATTAGTCGTATAAACCATCATTGGGGAAACGCGTGCCAGATTCCTTGTTAACTCTATCTCCTTCATCGTTATACTGCCAGTAGGGTACTTTATAATTGATAGCTGCAACAAAGGTTCTACTTGGAGGATCATATGCGATGTGAGAGTAATTTGTGCCTTGTCGGATTTTAGAATATGGAAGGTCTGAGAGAAGGGTCACATTTGGTGGAATTTCGTAGAGGCAACACTCCTGTACTTTGTGGGTAAGAAGAGAGGAGAAAAACAATGACACGTACCTCCATCCCCTGTAGAAGGTAACTTGACGGGACGTTGTCTTGAGAGCACGGCGAAAAGGCGAGTATTGAACGGCAATTGGACTGAAAGAACCTAGCATGTCCGTGATCACTGCTGAGGATCCACACAGGGTTTTGGCCGGTGATGAGTGCCCCGCTGTATCCTCCAACATTTTCAAAGGATACGAGCTCCACAACTGCTTCGCCAATCGTCTCTCCTGCCTCTTCTGGAGCCTTGAGTTTTGTATTTGTTGGAGGAGTGAGTGCCGACACTGCGACCTTGACGAAACGAAGGTTGAGCGATAGACCTGGCTTAATGGCATTTATGGGATCTTCACGCGTCACAGCCTCGTAGACTGCAATGGCGCCAGAGGAAAGCCAGAGCTTAACGCTGCGTCAGGGGTGGGAGCGTTGGAAAGAATCTGAGACATACAACGAGATGTGGTTTTCGGCGCTTTTGGCCAACGTTGAAGACATGCACCTCCTGTATCTGGACTTCCGTTTCGCCTAGTTGAGTATGCGGGATACTGAATAGGTCCTCGTCTAGCAGTTGAGGAAGTAATGCTGCATTTTTTGCCTCAAAAACGTGGGCCAGTTCTGGAAGTTTCCATATCTGTACGACTTGTCAGAGTCGGGAAGGGTGGGACGATAAATCCATGCCTGCAGCGAGCGATCTGGCGCGCAATTAATTAACCAGTGTAAGGCACTCTTTTGCCCGGATTGGGTTCCTCTCTCGCTGACATTTTGCTCGTTCACAGGAGCCTCTACTGTCCCAACCGCGATGCCTAGGGTTTCATCGACGTCGTGCTCGAAGTCAACGATATCCTCCATATCGTTCTTATGGCCAGCTGTGAAGCGTTGATTCGAACCTTGTGGTACCTCTGTAGTATTGATAGGAACGCGAGTGATTACTTGCGCGAACCTGGTGATATCGCAAAATATCGATTTTGCACCCTGTGACTATTTCTGTCGGTATTTTCACAACAGAAACAGACACGCACATGAGGCAGCATAGTGGTATCAAAATTTCCTAACGTGCGGGAAGCCATGTCGCCAACAAACAGTTGTGACGACCCATCTTCCTTTATGATCAGCACATAAGGATCTGCAAAGGTTGCTCGAAGATTCGGTGCTCCTTCCGTCTCAACGACCTGTCGCAGCGACATATCTGATGTGACGTTAGTATGTTCACACAGTCGTGGGCAAGTGTGCATACCTCCGTTCAGAAGCCTGATCTGGTTTGGCAACACCTGAGCAGCGCAGGAGTCGTTAAAGAGGGAGCCAACTGCAACAGTGGTCACGTCCATAGAAAGCTCAGGGATAGGTTCCAAATCCTCGTTGGCCATTGAATATGCATTTGTGGAATCGTAGGTTGAGGCGAAAAGGAGGTTGTGTGCACCCGAAACTGATGACGTGGGAAGAGCTTGGTCGTTTTCCATTCGAATACGTAGAGACCAAAGTCCGTTGACCCTTCCAGCAGATTGATTGAGGTCCAACCGCCTTTTTTTGCGTGGTGGAACATGACGCTGTCCGACATGATTCATAACTGAGGGACACAAATGTTAGGAAACTCACATGAAACACAGTTATAGCGCCTCCATAATCGCCTCCGGTGCAGGCTACAAGTTCTGGGGGTAGCTGTGTGTGGCTGAATCAGCAGCATATAGATGGAATATAACTGTAGGCGATAAAACCGGTGGAAAACATACCTCGTCTTGAGTGTTGCCTACCGCCATGCTCCGAATCGATCCGTATCCCTCCAATATGTCGCAGATGCTCATTTTGATATCTTCTACCCGTTTGGGATCGACAGAACCGTTCGCACGGTGAATGCCGAGCTGAGGGAAGCTGCTTTTCTCGTTCGTTGGATTACCATAAATGTCTGCGTCAAACATCAGCGCTGTTGCCTAGAGCTGGATTGCAGTGTGCACCTTTCATCTCCTCCTCATCACTGTCTAGATCAATGTCCATATCGTCGTCGTCATTCACCTCCTGCGCCTCCTGTTGTTTAGTCGTATCCTCTTCATGCTTCACGTTCTCGACTCCCCATCGTAGAAGGACGGAGTCGTCATTCATACTCCCAACAAAGGTATAATTATCTCCAACGCTAACCGCACAGCTAGCAGCCACGCATACGCCAACTCGTCGGACTTCCAAGCCGACAACGGCCCTACCCTCCCGCATGAACTCCAGCATTCCAACCTCTGTACCTTGCATGAAGATAGCAGCCCGCTCTTCCATCCAACAAACAGAAGCATTCTCCAATCCTACACCTCCACGCTTTCCCGATATCGTGGCTTCAGCGAACCAGCCGGTTGTTCCTCCACCGTTGCTGATGAGACGACCAGACTGGTCGATCCACATGATCCCTTCGCTACTGACGAGAAGGACACCACCAATTGACGCTGGACACGGATGAAGGAAGCAGGAAGCATAAGGCAAGGAAGGAATGGTGGAGAGAAGGGGGTAATGGTGTGACTGTTGAGGGAGGGTGATGGAGGAAAGGGTGAGGAAAGAAAGCGCGTAAGATTGCTCGAGATTCTCCAGTCGCCTAACGCTTACATTAAAAGAGACTAACAAGGGGAAACGAAAGCGACATACCCGGCCCAAGTCTGCACTGGCTCGTAGAGGATGGCGACGGTTGGCTCCACGAATCCTTCGAGAAAGACAAAATGTTTGATGTTTCGAATCTGGGGGTGAACGACCTCCATCTCAAGTACAAATGACGACGCATAAGGCAAGCTTTGCTCTAATTAGCATAACATCTGTGTGGTAATATGAGTCGCAGTACGAACCTTGCATTTGCCGATTCTACCAGTTCAAGGTCCACTTCCTCCATAAAGAAAGGCAGCACTGCGAACTTGTCTCCAGGGAGCAGGAGCGCAGCGCAACGATGCTGTGAATCAACCTGAAGCAGGCCAGGATGCTGTGTCGTCCTCTCGTCTTGAACAGTGGTCAAGTACCGTTCGTAAGTGTGTAGCGAGAGGGGAAGGAGGTCATGAGCTTCCGGTGCCCATTCAAGAAGAGCCATCTTCGAACCCGCAAAGGCAACGAGGAGCTTGTCGCCTTCCGTTGTTGAGGATGATAGGGTGTGTATGCGTTGGAGTGATGTGACGACACCGTGGAGTGTGCGGTGTGTGAGCAGGTGGTATAGTTTGGCTATTCTTCTCGGTGGATAGGGTTCGGTTTGATGGGACAGAACGAGATCCTGAGAAAGTACAGCTCAGAAGGTAGTCTTGGAGAAATGTATTTCATTGCATGAGAACGAACTACATACACCGGGTGGAGGGAGTTTAAAAAAGGACAGTCCCATCTTATGGAATGTGACTTTTTGGTGCTGGCACACCATCGCGCCTCTGATATGATTTAGATATTGAATCAGCCATAAGAAGCTGAACCAGCCTCTAAAAGCAGGACTATCCTCTGGGAAAGGGCAAAACATGGCACACACAAGCACGACACAAATCAAAGGAAATCCCGTAGCTCTGGCATACAGTGGGTACTGCATAGGTGACACGATGTCTCGCGTGAGACAAAGACTGAAATTTTCAAACGCGAGCAGTAACACATCCCGAAGAAACGACCACCTAACATAGCTCACTCGGCAGCAAATTGAGCTGGCTGGGTGCTGTAATACGGTGGGAGGATATCCCAAACCAGGATTGTCAGCACAACAAGGGAATGCAGCCTTTTGAATTGGTTCTTTGGTTTGTCTGAGCTGTTGATAGGGAGTACCAATGGGAGCACCAGCTCAAAAACAGTTTCGTGGCTTTATAAAGGAACATGCACACCTTTGTCGTGGAATGGTACAACTTAGAACGAGCAAAACTGAAGGTAAGAAATACAAGCTCCCGTGAGTTGTGTTTAAAGAGAAGAAGCGGCGAAATTTGGGATTCCATTCATCCCACGACAATGAGAGCTCTGCGAAATAGCGATGACTGCCTCCAAACAGTGTTGCCTGCCACAATCTATGAAGCAGAGTCGCGATGTAACCACAGACGAGAGCATGCCACAATAACATGAAGTATTGAAGGAACACAAACCTGCATCCCATCTTCATCCCTTTCCTGTGCCACGGCCTGACTGTCTCCCATGCCTTCCTTTCTGTCCATTCCGTCTCTCATCCGACTACTTTCCACATCATGGTCATCCTCAACTTCCTCCTCCACCACCTCAAATACCTTCAAACAGTTTCCTCTCGCGGTTACAAGATGTCCAAGCCTTGATTTCGCGTTCACTGTTGCAGCGTTGGAGGGAAACAGCTGGAGGAAGACGGCGCATGAGACGCCAGAAGGAGGGAGAGAGGTGCGATAGTAGGAGAGTGGAGCGTCTGTCATATTCTACAGGCTATGAACAGTGTTTTTGAGCTCGTTTTGGAGAGCTTCGAGGTAGAAATTTGTGGAAGGTCACTTGGATAGTGTAGCTTGACTACGAACAGACTAAGGTTAGTCACATGATATTTACGCGCTTAACGGGGCACAACAACCACCAAACGTTGCTCCTCCCCTTCAACCAAATCGGTCTCAAACAACCGATCCTCATAGAAAATAGAAGCGAAGCTAGCAAAAGGAGATGGCGACCGCTCAAAAAGCTGGGGGAGAGGTGAAGCGGCGTATCACAATGGTTGGGAACTCGCCTCTCAACACCGTCGAGACGATGGAAAGCATGTATCAGCCGCTGGAGGTGATTGGGAATGGGACGTTTGGGATTATAAGGAAAGTGCGGCGCGTGAAGGATGGCATGGTTCGTATTTTCTACTTTTCAACATCACCCTGTTTGTCCATGCAAGGCAGAAGGTGATGTGATGGTCTGTGACGGTGTAGGTGCTAGCTAGGAAAGAACTGAATTACGCGAGGATGGATCAGAAGGACTTATTGCAGCTCTCGTCAGAAGTAAATATCCTACAGAACCTCACATCCAACTCGCACATTGTCAAATATTACGACCGATTTGTGGATAAAAAGAACTGTATGCTCTTCATCCTTATGGAGTACTGTGAGGGTGGGGATTTGGCTGCCCTTATTACAAGATGCAAACGAGAAAAGTGGGTCCTTTTGCACATTCGTGGAAGGAGTGAGGTGTTCATAATGAAAATGTAGGACGCTTATACCCGAAGACCTTGTCTGGTCCTACCTCACCCAACTCACCGTCGCACTCCACGATTGTCACTGCACTACAGACGCGAATGGGAACCCGAAAGAAGTGATACTCCATCGGGACATCAAACCAGAGAAGTGACTTTTCTGTTCGGCTCTTAGAACAAAGTGGCTAATTTTGATATATAGTGTATTCCTTGACAAAGACAACAACCTCAAGCTCGGTGATTTCGGACTCTCGAAAGCCATGTCAGTAGCAGCTTTCACCAACACCTACGTCGGGGTCCGTCCTTTCCTCCTCGCTGTCCTTTTCTCATCTAATTTGTTCTTATGGTAGACGCCATACTATATGTCCCCTGAGCTCATCTCTGGCTCAGACTACGGTCGCTCCTCCGACATTTGGTCTCTGGGCTGCCTTATTTACGAGCTTTGCGCATGGCACCCACCTTTCCACGAAGCGAAGACGCAAGTGGAGCTCGCCAAATTGATCAAGGAGGGAAAGATACCGGATCTCCCTAAGGGTTATTCAAGTACACTGGCAGGTGTGATAAGGAGTATGTTAAGGCAAAACGTAAGTTCTTTTTCTCTTTCGGTCAAGGGCAGAGGGTTTGGTGATAGTTACTGAATTTGTTCTTGTAATGGAACCAGCCGAAACAACGCCCAACCACAGAACAACTTAAAAGCCTTGATCTGGTGAAAGTGCAGATCCGGATCTCAGAGTTACGAGTCGCGTATGCATTCATCACCTCTTTAGTCTTACAAGACCTGACCAACCTTTGCAGGGCCAACAACCTACGGCTACAATCCGACGCGCTCAAAGCTCAAGAACAAGACCTGCACAACCGTTCCGTCCTCCTTTCCGAGCGTGAACTCGCTCTTCAGAGTCGCGAGAACTCGTTAGCCAGTCGCGAAGCTGCATTGATCGAAAAGGAAAAGCTGCTCTCTTCCAGCGCGTCCCAATCCCAGGCCGCGTCCGACATCATCTGCTCACGCTGCATGCGGTCTTCTACCTCGTCCGTCGGTTCAGTTGTCTCATCATCTATGGAGCGAAGGAGAAGTCTATACGAAGGCGACCATCATGGAGTGCTGGCGAGAGTGGCGAGTCGACCAAGTCTGGTACCGGTCCCTCAAAGCGCGGGACGTAAGGTGTTGGAGGAGAGGAGGAATACGGGGCTTTCGAAGAGGGGGAGTGAAGCGGGGCTCAGTGCGCTTATGCAAGGAATGGAAGTGGACGATACACCGATGAAGAGCGTGGTGATGGCGGACAAGTCGGACTTCGTTACGCCTTCCGCTGGAGCCGGCAGGAGAAAAACGTTCCAGCTACCGACGAGCAAGAGCATTCCCAATATCTCTGGATTCCTCGCATCTGCTGCTGGAGATACAACCAGTACCCCCATGTCAGTGGTCGATGAATACGAGAGAGAAAACGCCAACCCGTTCCTCCGTTCTCCTTCGAAGGCAGCGATGCAGCTTCCTCTGTCGCCACGCTCGTCGAAGTTCACGAAGTCTGGCAGCGCTCCGCATGTCCCAGATGCGGAGAAGAAGAAACGTCGGCCCGTCTCCGTCGTTGGTCTGCCATCCCATCCTGTGCCTCCTCGCACTCAGTCCGATTACACGCTTCCAAAGTCTCGCGCTCCATCACCTCAACGGACCAACACCGCCCCAGCCCAAGCCAACTCTAACACCAATGCGGCTGGCCTTCCAATCCCGCCTTCCCTCAATCCCAACACTCCCCCAACATGGAACTTTGAGAACGAAGAGGATGTTCCCTCTCCCTTCATCAAGAAAGGCGGTGGAGGAGTTGGTCGGACGCATCGGCGCAGTCAGACCACCTCCGCACTTTCAGTTATGAAGGACATGCAGGCACTCGATACCGAAGACGAAGAAGAGCTTCCAAGTCCTTTCATCAAGCCGAAACTCGCTGCTGCAGTCGCACGGGCGAAGAAAGCGAGTGCTGGACCTGGTCCCAGCGCACTCAGCAACGTGATCGCGAAGGCGACTCCTCCAACACTCGGTGTTGGGACGAAGAGTCGTCTGTTGGGTGGAAGGACAACCGGGAGCCGGTTTAGCGTAGGCAGCAGGCTCTTAGCCGCGAGAGGGAAGGTCGATGAGGAGGGAAGGAAAATCTCCACAACTACGACGGCGAGCACAGTCACAAGTCGGGGTAGGAAACAAAGTGTTTCGAGTGCAGTCAGCGCAACTTGAAGAGCTACATTCCGTTCCCTCCAACCGTATGCGTTCACTTGCTCAGCAATCAAATCCTCCAATCTAGCAGTATGGATCTCAACCAATCGTTTCTCTTCTAAGACGCTTTCTGTACAGCGCAAAGTGCCAGTTGCAAGTTCATTTCATTTCAGCATGTCTGTTTGATACATCCTTCCCTTTCCTTTTCCCCCTTCACATTTTGTTGAAACAGTCACGTTTTCCTTCATTTCCTTGCTCTCTCCTATCGAACGCTCAGAATACTTAGTTTTCGAATTTCAAATTTAGTTAATCATGTCCTTTCATTGTTATTGTTCCTTTCAATGCCAATCATGGTGTCCAGACAAACCAAATACTATGCAACCTGATTCAATCCACAACAGTCTAAGATCTCGAGAACTAAATAGCTGGCACCGTAGTGATAGTTGTATTTGGATAGTTGCCTGCATGTAATAGTCAGTTATAAGAGCAGTGATACATTTTAATAAGATACTGTATTGCAAGCTTCAGTTGGCGAAAGTGCTTGTTGGTCTGATCCTGAAAGTTGCCCCTCAAAAGCGGCCGAGTCTTTGTTGCGATTACAGTAACTTACTTCCCATGTGACCATGGTCGTGATCGCATAAACTCATAGTGCTGTGGCCTATGGCCAATTCTCAGCCTAGTTATTGATGAAATGTACCTCTTTAATAATAACTCCATAAATTACAAACAGCATACAGTAACAACTCTGGCTGATCAGCAGCATCACAAATACGCAGTAGTGTCTCAAACATACCTTCGTCGATTGGAAACAGTCGATATCAAAAAGCTTCCGTGAGTATCCACTGCTGTTATAGAAACGGTCCTTTAAGGGATTATGAACTTGAGGCTATCTGGATGGGGGTCACGTTGGATGGGGTTGCTTTGGATGGGGCGGTTAGATTTCGGCTGTTCCAAGAAAAGGCGCTACTGGTTGGATCCATGAAAGAAACGAAAGTCGTGCCCACTGCCCACAGATATACAATAACTTGGCGGTGAGGAAAGCTCACAGCAAATTCTTTTGTCTCATGTCTCCTTGTTGTTTTGTTTCAGCATTTCTGGTCCTTATTTTGCGGGAGACAACTCCGTCTCAACCAATTAATAATGCATTTGTTTGTGTGAGGATCTGATCAAGGGAGATCATATAACCTATCGATTGAACAAGTTAAATTCTCGAAACACACTTTGTGCAACCTTCAAAATTTCAAAGTTTCGTGTCCATTGTTTATGTCAATTTTGTGTCCCACTCTGCAACTGCAATAGAATGCCTAACAGACTCGGGATAGGCTTCCGTGAAGCGACGAATTTCTCTACTATCCCTCATGAATCAATGGACAACATGACCACTCGTCACCAACTGGCTTGGAACTGGAGTTCATCAATGGACACCAAAATTTCTTCCGGCACATCTGGATCCATGGCCTCTCTGAGATATACTGTGAGATTTGGCAAGATACTGGAAGGAAAGAGCACGACCAGAAGCCCGGTATCGTTAACCAATAGTTAAATATTGCCGCTATGATTCCAACTGTGACCGTACCAGGTATTGGTACTCGAGTAGGAACAGTCACAACATTAATACAGGGTAAAACGCTCTTTTCCGTAAAAGACAGGCTGCACTTCCTTAAAAGGCTCTCGTGCCAGCAAGAAACTCCCATCAGCAGATTTTTATTTACCAATGGATCCACAACTTGGAAACAGTGGTAACTTGAGAGCAGAACAAGGGAATGCGTCCTCTGTAAGCCCAGACATCCCTGGTAAGTATTTAATCCACCTTAAGCGGTAAATAGCTGAAGGATATTGTAGCAGGTACCGAAACCGTTGCCCAGGGGTATCAAGATCTTTATTTTTAGGAGACCACTCACTTATGTTGAGTGCAGTGACAATTCAACTGTTCCCAATGCTGTTACTGTTAGACAAAGAGGGAATGAAAGCGATGACGTACTTCACAGTTTGAGCTATCAGCCCGTGTTATTGACTTCCACGATAGCAAAACCTCCGCCGTGTAGATCAGGCTGTCCTTCGCTTCATTTCAGAGAGGAGGATGGAGGAGGAGGCACCAAGGATCAAAATTGTGGACTGGGCTGTGGGCCTGGTGATAGGAGTTATCGTTAAATTGGTCATGTCTTCAGACAAGGGAGATAGACTATATCTTGGGGCTTTCATATGCCTTCTCCTCCTCCTCGCCGGAATCGCAGTGTTGGACATCATCTCGCGCGTTCATGCTCGCACCTGTGAGTCCTCCAATGTTCGTTGCCATCGCTTCCAACTGAAAGCAATCACAGCTGGGATGCGACTTTACCATCAGAAGCTACAAGTACTCTACGAACTCTGTTGCTGGGCACTGTTCTGGGCATTCTGTCTCTTTGTCACCTACTACTTCGTCGCCGAATGCCTCGACGACACCCATAAGTGGGTGGTACACTTGTTGCCACTCCTAATCGTCGTTTGGATGTTGTCTATTGTGGTTCTTCATATACTTCATAAAATGGGGATCAGGGGTGGACAGATAGCAGATGGCGATCAAATGGTTGTGGAGATGATTTAGCGGGGTATCTTAAAAAGTCTATCAAAGGACATATATAAGAGCATAAAGCTCATTAGTCAGCATGAAATAGAAGTATTCCATAATTGCATTCCGTATGATCTTAAGAATGACAGCGACGGCGACATGTTAAAAATGAGTGTATGAGTGTTGGATATCGAGGAGCATTTATTTCTGCCAACGTCTTGTAGTATCACAGTGGAGAGATGGCGACAACTGCGATCATTCCATAATATAAAATATATTACACACCCTGCACTCGCAAAGATATAGCGGCAACACCATGACAAGGCACAAGGCACATAAAGAACTAAAGAGTCGCAATGTGTCCACCCATGCGAGGAGCCTTCCCTTCTGCGTGCATCCATCACGACTGTAGCGGCGTAACATAATCTCTGGGAACTGATGGAAGTCTGTGAGTGGTGCCACCGTGAAGGAACGGCATCAATAGCATCCGCACTCTACACTCGCGCGATTAACTCTACACTCGCGCGATTAACTCTAATCTGCGAAACAACTCTATTCTCGCGTGACACAACTCTGCACCAAAACTCCAGCCTTGCGCGCTGTTAGATGTTGTTGGATGTTGAAGGTCTGCAAGTGGTGCCGAAATCTTGTAACGTCGAAAGACTATCACAAAAATCAAAGGCAACGCGGAGGTTGCTGGTCGCCCAACACTGAAACATTGAAGACTTTTGTTGTCTTCAGATTGTCTGCCACTCGGATGTGTGGCAATTCTCATGACAATGTTTTCAAACCAAAACAAACGACGACGAAGTCTTGTTACTGAGTTGATCCCAGCGCGCCATGGCTTCACCTTCACCCTCAGCCTATGGTCTACCGGCCCTAGACAGCCTCATTGTAGGCTGCAAGGTCATGGTTGACCGTCGCCCAGCAGAGGAAGCAAGAAAAGCGGAGATCTTGAGCATACGCGAGCGCAAGAAGATAGCCAGCAGATTGCTACGGAGGAAGGACAGCGAGTTAGGGGCTCAGGAGACCGGGTTAGAGTATTATGTCCATTATCAGGACTTTAATAAGGTATGTTGACTTGTGCTGAGCTTATGGTGGTATCTGGCGAATGAACCCACTTCCTGTATGTGTTTACTTAGACATCTTTGGTGCTCTGAACTTCCTTCATTGGCAAGAACAACTTGAACTCCTAAACGTTGCGGACTGTTGATAAGGTAGCGGTCAATTGTTTCTCTTGTATTTCTCTTTTCCTAACCTTTCGATTGCACACGTACTATAGCCGTACTCACTATGAGCAGAAAACTCGCTAGAGTAGTTACGACTAGAGGAGGACGGGTGGAAGGGCACGTGAATAAGTTGTCGTCGACGTGTTATTGGGAGCCGGGTTATACGAGCTATTCAGTTGTCAGGTTCTAGCCTTTCGCCGAAGAGACCACTTGGTTCGAAGGGGAGGAAGAACGACTCAAGCATTCTCTTAAGCTAGTCTTTGAAAGGGGTGGGTCTAGCAACCACTACTCCTTCCCACTCCTATGTTCGCTGCAATATCAAGAGACGGCTAAGAAAGAGGAAGCTCTTCATTGGTTACTACACTACCGGGAATAGCAGAGAAACGCACTCCTGCATCTTTTCCTTTCCTAGATGCAGCATCATATTGCAAAACACTAGCTCTTTCGTAAACCTATCCTCTGTCTCTAACGCTGTGGTTCAGAAGACGAAGGAAGGCAGTTAGAGCTTTTTCGACTCTAGGAGCAAGGATATCTAAAGTAAAGGTCCGCCTACTTGCTCGTACGTGAACTTGAAGGATACAGCGAGCTTGTAGGAGAGGCTAGGTTTTATGCTCTCTGTCTTGAGCGTCTGTTTTTCACGGCTTAGCAAGCTCGCCCTTTACCTCATAAGGTGACCTATCCCTCTTTTCATGGTGCGAAGCTACTCCACAAAGGGTTAGACCTACTCCAAGTGCAAGAAGTGAGCGCTCTAGAGTACCACCCTGACTCAGTACCTAGGTCTGCAAGCTTCGAAAAGGTCGAGCAGGCGAAACCTCTTCCACAACCGTCCTAGGTCCACAGGCCGTCGTCGCCGCAACCGTAGAAGGAAGACGAAGAAGACCTTAACTCTGTCCCATATTGCGACCAAGCTGTCTAGAAGTCGGAGTCGAAGGGGAAGTAGGTAAAGGAGTAGAAGCAGAAGTAGGTGTTGGAGATGGAAGTCGCATTGGAGGGGCGGCTTTCCTAGGAGGAGCAGTTAGAAGCCTATCAGGAGGAGGTATCCCCACCTGCCGCCGAGTTAAAGGTAGCACGAAGGAAGGGATGAGAGAAGTTAGAGGAGTAGAAGTAGCAGGTAGTGTGAGGGTAGGTTTAGGCCTAGGCGGTGTTATCAGAGGACTGAAAGGCGGTTAGGAGAGGAAGGAGGAGAAAGGCAAAGTCTGGGTAGTCTCAAGGGCAGCTTCGCGCTTTATGTCGAAAGAAGTTGTTTGAAACGAGGTTGCGGACCGAGAACTACCATGAGGCGAAGCCGCACTCCTGGCCTCCCCAGCGCGAACCACTGAATTCGCTGCTCCCTGGTCGCCTCCCGCTTCCAACGCACTTTCATGCAAGCTCAAAAGCTCTCCCTGGTCCTCTCCTACGACGACGATCCCTGCCGCGCCTTCGCGACACGCCATCTCCACCCCGCCTCCACCAGCAACCGGTAAGCTGCCCGAGCCACTCCTACTATGCTCTCGGTCCCTAGGTAAGTAGGTCTGCGATGTATCTTGTTACGGACCCATAATCCATGCCAGGTGACCTCAGGTCGTCGTTTCATGTAAGCTATTACTCGGAGAGAAAGTTAAAGTTGTTGCCTAACGTTTTGTCAGGCTAGGGTAACCTTCTACTCTACACTGTGACCCCTGATGTGGATGGAAGACGCACTTCCAAAGGTCCGAACGGAATCGTATCACATATCTGGCCGTTTAAGACTAACTGGTCTTTGTGAGAGACAGGTAGAACCTAGGAAGGATATTAACCTTTTATTTACTCTCTATGATACGAGACCGCTTCGATCAGTACTACCTCCTTTCCTTGTGACCTATGTAACACGGGCGATTCTATTTCGTTGTATTCCAACGTGACGAATGTGTTCGCATTAAATCCGTAATTACTATAACGGTTACTCGGTA
>MU271234.1:3024-19675 GCA_021432655.1 Atractiella rhizophila | reverse complement strand
TTGCGATGGCAAGTCGTGGTATGTATCAGCGTTACAAAAAGCAAATATGGAAGCTCATGACTAGTTTTAGGACACTCCCGGTATCCTAGATCGACCTTTGGAAGAAATGAATACTATTGAAATGCAGTCGATCACTGCTCTCGCTCACCTGCGAGCTTGTATCATGTATTTCATGGATCTTTCGGAACAATGCGGTTACAGTGTTGCAGATCAAGTCAGTCTCTCTCCGTTTCGTCACAGGAACTCCTGACTGACAATGGGCCATAGGTCAAACTCTTTCAATCCATCCGTCCCCTTTTCTCCGGCAAACCAACTTTTATCGTGATCAACAAAATCGACGTCTGTCGTCCTTCGGACCTCCCACAAGAGACGCAAGACCTCCTCAATTCTCTCACTACCGATCCCGAGTTCCCCATCCAAATCCTCCAACTCTCTTGCCACTCAACTGAAGGTGTAATGGATGTTCGAAACGCCGCCTGTGAGGCGCTCTTAACGCAACGAGTCGAAAGCAAGGAGAAGAGCAAACGTGCTGAGGCGCTCCTTGGTCGTCTCAGAGTCGCCGTCCCGACAGCCAGGGATGAAGTGGCGAGACTACCGCATATTCCGGACGAAGTGCAAACGCGGAAGAAGTATGATAAAGATGACCCCGATCGTATCAAGTTGGAGAAGGACTTAGAGAATGAAGGTGCTGGCGCTGGCGCTTATTCTGTGGATATGATGAGTCCGTTTTTCATTTCTGTGCTTGGCGGAGGACTGATGGGAATTCGTCTACAGAGTATTACATGCTTGGTAATGAAGATTGGAAATACGACAACATTCCAGAGGTCAAGGATGGGAAGAATATTGCCGATTTCATTGACGTTGATATCTTGAGGAAGCTTGAAGAACTGGAATTGGAAGAGGAAAAGTTGGAGCAGGACGGTTACTATGACGACGATGAAAAAGATATGGTGAGCTTTTCTTGCCTAGGTCTGATTCTGGTATTCATGCGAACTGCAGGACGACTCCGATACAGAAGCCATCCGATCTACCGCCGCTCTCATTCGGGACAAGAAGGCGCAGATTCGTCTCCTGAATCAATCGAAAGATAAGAAACAAAATCGTGCTATCATCCCGCGAACCAAGCAGACGCGGACATTAGATGAGATGACATCCAAGCTTCGGGAGGCGGGTTACGATCCTTCGAACCTCGAGGAGAGGGCGAAGCTGATTGCGAAGGCCAAAGGATTGGTGGATGGTGAGGGGAAGAAGCGAAAGCGAAATGATGAGGACGGTGAAGATGGGATGGACGTTGATCAAGAGGGAGATGGCGATGATGGATGGGGAAGCACCGATGAGGAGAGCGAGAAGGGAATGGACGTGGATGGAGAGAGTAAGAGGAGTGCTAAGCGACAGAAGGGTAATAAGGGAACTGTGGTGCATAAAGGCAAGAGGGTGCCTGGCAAGAATAGGGCTGTGGCGGGAATGAGTACTGACGCTGTATGTCTCTCAAATGCTAGTTCGTGGATGATTGCTGACTGGGCCGCGTCTGTACAGCAAATCGCAAGGAGTAATCGTCTCAAGTTCGTCAGTCAAAGGAAGCCGAACCGTCTTGCGAAAGCTGGAGAGGCTGACAGACATGTGGCTACAAAGATGCCCAAGCATCTCTACACTGGTAAACGTAAGTATCAACTTATTTACCTAGCAAGAAGCTTATAGTTGTTGTAGGAAAAATGGGCAAGACGAACAGGAGGTAGATGGTTGACAGTTTGACGCCTTCACGATTGTTTACGATTTTGAAACTTCCGCGATTTGTTTTGCATGTTGTATTCTGTGCCATGAGAATGATAGATCATTTCCCTCCAATCCACTGTCTCATTCTTTAACCTCTACGACCATATCTAACAACACGCTTTTTACAATGCTTTCCCGTCCCCTTCAATGCGACAGTATTGCTGTTACAAACACTGTCGAAAGGATCGACCAGGCTATTCCAGGTTGGTTGTAGATTTACAAGTCTATTCAACCCCGCGAGGCTCAGACGCCGCCTGTTACGCAGTTTAGGCGAATGCGACAGCCTTCTTCTTGCGACCTTCTGGATGAGCAGGATGGACCGTCCGCGTCTTCTTCCCGGATTCCTTCTGCTTCTTCCGCTCCACTATCTTCGACTTTGCCTTTTCCTATTTAATACGCGTCATTTCTCTCCTGCTGATCAAACAGAAAGACGAGCGAACCAGTCGTTCACGAGCACGAGTTTTCTTCGGCAGTTCCGATTTTGTACTTGCCTCCAATTCGCGCTCTCTCCGTGGTGCCTGCTCACTATTTAGCCAAAAACTACGTCCAGATGTGTCACAGACCGCTTTGTCCACTTTTTCTTTTATCTTGTCCTCTTTGGACTCAACGATGGAACTGGCAAGGGCGAGGAGTGATTCCTTCATAAAATCTTGGTGAGACGCTGTCAAATCAAATATGGCCAGAATATTCACCTTGTCTTGCACAAACTTCTTCCCTTTCTTCCCTCGCTTCTTGACGCTTTCTGGCTTTGCCTCTGGCTCTGGTGAAGCAGATGAAGACATGGCTGCCGAACTGGGTTAAGGTCCCACACGTGCCCGTTTGTTTGTTGTTGTTGTTCTGGTGACTGAACTTCTACTCCAAAAACCACCAACAGCGATACGCTCTACAGACACGATCTCTGATATCTTTCTATATACTCAGTTACGGCCTAACGCATCATGGCAGACTCGGAAACGACTACGATAATTATTGTAAGTTTCCCCAGAAACATCGCACGGTTGCTGCCCTGACGACATCACGGGACCAAGGTATTATGCAGCGTTCTCGGTTTCTTCCTCATCGTCTTCGCCCTCCTTTTCTGGTACTTCAAATTTTACCGTCCTCCCACATCCGGATCCCTTCGCGCACGGCCACGCGGAGGCAGTTCTCCCTCCGCCTCGTTTAACGCGCGGATGGCCAACTTTAACAACTCCCTCAACAACAAGCAAGAAACGGACAAAGAGATGGAGGACGGCGGCGGCACTCAGGAATTTGGGACCATCAGACAGTGCGTGCCTTACTCGTGCAGCCGTACGGACGCTGGCTTGATGCAATTTGTCTAGGCACAATCGCGCTGATTGGGGTGTCGATATTCCTGGTGGGACGGCAGGTCCAAATGGGACGAGGAGCTTCATGAGGGGGTGGTTCGGTTTAGATGCAGGTAGCGGAACAGGTGAGAGCTCTCGTCTGAGGTTCAGAAGAGGAATCGGGCTGTGATTCGGTCTTTGCCAACTCGGCTTTGCTGCGGTCTGCCACTACTAGGCAGCAGTCAAGAGGTGTTTAATCAACCCAACCCTTGCCCAACGTATTTCCACACTTGCGTTTCTTATTCAGAACACATCTTAGCTGCGGCCTATTGCGCCGCGCCAAACTCCTGCTTTAGTACTAACTAAGGTTGCGATTGTTTGGTACTTTGCCCTATGGCCTCTAGATGCAAACAAAGTGTGTGCTGAGCTAACAGTCACGTCCATTGCAGGTTACAATACTGGTCCACTTCCCGAGGGCAACAACTCTATAAACTCGCAGACAAGTCGGCATATTCCTCTGGCCTCAGACGCTGGCGCTGAGGATCAACTGCCCCTCAGTCAGAACAAAGTGCCGTCGGCGGCCGATAGGAGGGATAGCACTGATACCTGGGACGGAAATTAAGAGAAGATAGATGTGTTGGAGAGCAACGGACAGTGTGAAGGATTGGGCTTATTTCTAACTTGCGTGTTCTCGATGGATTCGGATGGATGAGTTTGCCGTGTATATCGCATGCCTTTTACTTTATGTACCTCGTTGGTTCTGTGTTTTAGCTATTCATATCCCAGCATAACTTCCAAGCTGCGTCTCATCATTTTGAAGCCTTCTTTCAGCAGGACAGGGTACAGATGTGTGTTGGAGCCCGGATTCCGTGTAAATGAAGCGGCAAGATTCAGTCGGAGCGGAGCGACTTGAAATCTTTGGGCGGATCACGGTCAAGCCAAAGGTCAGGGGGTGATTGGTACTGTAGTCTCATACTGATGTCGCTGATTTGGAATGTTGGAATAGCCCAAGTTACCAATCTGTTTCTCCATCCTTCTAAATGTCTGCCGAAGCTGCAGTGCCTGTGGCTTGTCCAGGATTCAACACGCCAAAATGCAAAGGTCTCGTTCCTGACCAAGAGGAAGGCACACGATGCAGTGTATGCCTGAAGCAGGGCAACACCAGCCGCTGGTGCTCCAAAGGTCTGTGGTCATTCACCAAAATCTAGCACATTGAAGCTAAAGTATATTCTCATGACCTATAGAATGCTTTGTCGATAATTGTAAGTAACCCCTTTTAACCCGTACGCAGAATGCTCATATGCTGAACAGTCGTACGTCTCTTCTCCTGCACTGAACGCAAGCCAACTCCCCCCGTTCAAGCCAAAACACAAATCCCAACACAAGCGTTAGTGAATTTCTCCGTTATCGCCCATTGCATGGTCAACCTAAAGGACAGTGCACGATCCCTACACAAAGAAAACCTACACGGGCTCATTGCGCGCTTCCTTTCCCTCCAACATGCGCAACATCCCAGCCGACATCCCACTGCGTCACGTTCCTGCTCACATCCCCCGTCCGGATTACGCTGCGACGGGAGAATCGAAATTGGAGTATGCGGCGCGAATGAAGCCTCCGGTGGCTCTCGATGAGGCAGGCATAGAGGCGATGAAGACTGTCGGACGTGTGCGCTTGTCGATCTGATCTTCTCTGTCCTTGAAATATTTACGCTTGGCTAGTTGACAAGGGAAGTGCTTGATATAGCTGCTGCCGCTATCAGGCCTGGAATCACGACACTCGAGATCGATGAGATTGTACATGAAGAAGCTATCAAGCGCAACGCTTATCCCTCACCTTTGAACTATGGATTCTTCCCTCGTTCGGTGTGCACTAGCGTAAACGAGGTCATATGTCACGGTATGCGTTCTCACTCCTATTGTGTGAAGAATGCCGACGAACTCGTTCTGTAGGGATTCCTGATTGTCGACCTCTTGAGAAGGAAGACATCATCAATCTCGACGTCTCTCTTTTCTACAACGGGTACGTCTTCCCAATACTCCTGTCTCACCTTCCTGACGTATAAACACTCTAATCCGCCACTGCACGAAACAGGTACCACGCTGATCTGAATGCGACATATCCCGTCGATCCAGCTCACACACCTCCTGAATCTCTCCGTCTCATTAAGGCATCTCGCGAATGTCTAGACCAGGCTATTGCCATCTGCAAGCCCGGAGTTCCTTATAGGGAGGTGGGAAAAGTGATCGAGAAGACAGCGGACAGGCATGGCATGGGGACCGTCAGAAAGTACGTTTTGAGCCTCCTTTCAACGTAAAAAGAGTCGGTACTGATCAAGCTGATCCGGGAACGAAAGGTACATTGGACACGGCGTGAATACACTCTATCATGCTATCCCCGATGTTCCCCATTACGCTGCCAATAAGGCTCCATACGTGATGAAACCAGGGCACACCTTCACTATTGAACCTATGATCACCCTCGGGGACTACCGAGATAGGCATTGGCCAGACAACTGGACCTCTGTCACGAGGGATGGCAAGCATTCTGCGCAGTGGGAGGAAACGCTCTTGATCACGGAGGATGGAGTGGAAGTGCTTACGGCTGCCAATGGATGGAAATGGGGTGATGGTTGGAAGACTGAGGAATGAAGCTTGCTAATCCCCGCCAGACTGTGTGAAGGTTATGTACATGCTGGATCTCTTTGGATTGTGTACTTGTCTTTCCTGACGTTGTACGGATGGTTAGATAACTCAAGCATCTGATACACTGGATGAAAGGTAGAAAATTTGATACAAGTTATATCACATTCATTCTCTCAAATTTCGTTTCCGAATGATACATGTAAGGTGTCAATCTGACCAACTCTGTCTAACGGATATTAGTCCCATCAAAGCTGCCCTTCAACCCCACCTCCACGCTCTTATCCGCTTCCTCCTTCTCTCCATTCTTTGTCCCCCCAAACTCCTCAGGTCCAAACTCCGTCATCGTCTCCGCCACCAATTTGAGATCAGCGAGAAAGTGGTCAATGGCGACCCGGGCCTGTCTGAGAGTGAGGGACCGGAATTCACTGAGGAACAAATGTCATCACTTGGGCGTTGCGAAGAAGAAGAAGGAGGGATATACACGTTCAAGGTATTCGGTGACGAAGGAGAGATGGAAAGTACCCGTTTGAGCGTTTCTGAGCGCAAGGGACGATCGATGGAAAGGACACGGAGGGCTGTGGAGCAGGCGGGGGCGGTAGCGAAAGGTATTGAAAGGTTGCTGCGTTGTGAGAAAGCATGGTCGCGTGGTTAGAGAGGGCGAAAGGAAGAAGGGCTCGGGAAGGACTCACATGGTGTGCCAATCGGAGCCTCCAGCTTCTGAGGCAGCCATTGGTGTTGAAGTATGCTGTGAATCAAGTGAAGGAAGAGTGAGATGAGAGTGGAGACTCGAGTTGAAATTTGGTAACGCGTACTAGCTCTGATCTGGTGGTCAGTTAGTATCGATGCAAGTTAACACCATAGGAGAGTAGACAGAGGTGTAGGATGACAATAGAGAAAGGTCCTACTGGACGACAGTTGGTCAAATCGAGAAAATCGTGCTTGTGAATTGGACAATAGGGAAAGAACGCAAGGTCCTTATTTTTTTCTCCTGACAAAAAGGAAGCGGCGTCAATTGATTCTGCATACACAAAGCCATGTATCCCACAACATTTTATTGGGCACGTATCCATTCAAGCTGTCACGAACAAAGAGCCTTCAACCAAGATCAAGCCTGACAGACGAGATCTTGATAGTGCCGCCTTCTTCAGATTGCACGACCAGAATCTGCGTGCAAGAAGATTTTTACCTAGCTGGTCATCTATAACAAGGGGATATAACTCGTAGAATGGCCCGAAGAAACAAACAATAATCTGCTGTGGAATGTTTGTAGTCACGAGAGCGTCACTCGCGAGATTATTATTGTCTTGGTACTCGAAGCGACAGGACACAACTCCGAACGGGAGTAAAAAGCATACTCTGTAGGAATAGATGGCTTCAATCACCGATTGATTGAGAAAGCTTACTAGATGCCAGTGGTTATCGTGACGCTTGAGACCAAACAGCGTGCTAGCTATAAGCCTTTCTCCTGACTTCTCCTGTCGTAATTCGCTTAACACCAAGGACCCAAGCTCAATCAAATATTTGTTCTTCAACTTCAACTTCACGGCTGTTAAGCACGGTTGCCTCAATTTGCTTCGATCAGTAATGTCTTAAGGTTTGAGCTGTTCTTTCCAACAGGCAAATTATGTCTACAATGCTTCCTCGAATATCGCTTCTGCCGTTCTCCCTTGTCCTTCTTTTGGCAGCCACAGCCAATGGTGAGCCGTTTTCATGTACATTCTCGCTCAACTCCAAGTCATACGACTTGTCCATTCTTCCACCACTCACTACGCTCATACTCGACCAAACGACACCGCCAACGCGCACGCAGACGTCTATTTACATTTCTTTATGCGACGCTTTGAAGCTGGACGGGGAGAAAGATGCAGAGGAAGGTGATAGGTGTAAGGAAGGGAGCAGGGTGTGTTCGAAGGAAAGGAACTTTAAGAAGGAGAAAGTGCCAGATGGGGATCAGGAGAAGGAAGTGGAGAGAGAAAGGATTACGAGGGTGATTGACTGGGCAGAAGGAGAGGGAACCGTCGAGAAAGCTAAAGGGAAGAGCAACGGTACGTCTCGCTTCTACATGGCAGAGGTAACACATGTCCTTTTCCTTTCTCTGGACTTGTGAACAATTCTATAGGATACTTTGCTATTCGTAGGAGGCTGAGCTGCTGAGAAAGTTGTCGTTGTGGTTCCCCTTTGCTTTACCATTTTGCAGAGAACTGGAGTTGTCCCGCATTAAATTCAAAGGACTCAACAACCTCCTTCTTACACAGTCCGGCGCGCGCCTAAATATCCATCAGGGTTTTTTGAATTATCACTTACAGAATACGTCGTCAGCATTTACCGGATTCATGCATAGTTCAGAATCGAGTATTAGTACAACCCTTATTGATAATTTGTACACAGCAAACTTTGTCGTTAACCTCACGGGAGGCTCTTACAATGGCCGTGCTCTTTCTACGTCAATATCCTTCACCTGTTCGGAGGATGCAGAAAAGGTGATCCAGCTTTCCCTTCATGGCACTTCGCTCACCTACGATTGAGCAGACCGAACCGACGATCAAGAGTATGCGGTATTCAGATCTGGAATTAGGGGAGAAGGAGGAAGGAAAGCTCGAGCTCGAGTGGGTGTCCAGAGCCGGATGCGACCTTGACCTGTTGCGGCGCGGAGGAGACAAGTCAGAAGACGATGAAGGGAGTAAAGGTGGTGGCGGTGGTGGATGGGGAGTCGGCACATTTTTCTTGTTGTGCGTCTAGGATTGCTTCATATCAGCTAAAGACCTGAGATGGCGTTTTGGACCAGGATATTTTGCGGTCTTGCTGCCTATTTTGCTATCGGAATTTATAACAACCACAAGAACTTTGGAGCTCGAGGTTGGGATTTGATACCTCATCGAGACTTTTGGTGATTACCCATCGCTCTTGCATTTGAACCGAAATTGATGTTGTCTTTAGGCGTGATCTTCCCTACCTCTTACGGTAAGTGATGTTGTCTGCGTTATTGTATGCTAACATTTTCCACAGCGATATTGTCACCGGGGGACGGACTGGTCGTTCTGGTTATTCCGCACTCTGAAACGCGTGCGCTGCTTCTTAGATGCGACCTCAGTAGCATTCCCTAACTCGTATTTTGTGAACAACCTGGACATTATCTTACTGTGCTCACTTTCTCCTCCCTCCTTGCGAAGAGTCTCAACAATCTGAGGAGCATCCCTCTGGGAGCTATCCTCGCTCCATAGATCGTCGTGTCACGTTCTACTGGCTCGATTCTGGCAAAATTACAGCGCTAGGTTTCTTTTCTACCTGGCTAGCTACGGGCGTCGGTCATCGTTGCAATCTTCTTCTCCCGTCGTTTCTGCCTGATCGGGATGCCCTTCCACATGGTTTATCTGATGCGAGGCAAAAGCGAGCAGCGACCCGAAGCCCTGTGTGCGCATCTTAGATGGCGCTGTTGCAAATTTATAGAGTTTTTAACCACGGCTCGCTTGGGCGACGTTCCTCGCTGTTGTAGATGCGCGCTTGAATTGCGCTCTGTTTTTTTATGGGTAAATTACCAGATGCCTTATGTCAGGGTATATAAGTTATGGGTCAAGAGCTCTTCATTCTACCTCACTTACCAACCACAGCACAAGCGAACTACCCTTATTCCTCACAACTTTAACAAGTTGATCGTACTGCTCAAAATGGTCTCTCAACAAGAAAGTGAAGGTTATTCTCTGGAAGCCAAGTACAGCAGTCACAGAGGTGCGTTCCTGTCTATACCTTACCCAAAGCGGCTCAAGCTGATGATGATGTAGACCTGGCGGTTCTCTTTGCTGACACCCTCGTTAAGCTCTTTGGTGCGGTCACTCGTTCCTCAGAACCTATCAAAAAACATTGCCTGAAAACTTGGATTGTGAGTTTCCCAATCATTTTGACAACTGCAACCAACTAATATCTTGCAGGCGTATGTCTTATACCGAACAGATGTTCCCAATCCTACAGTCTTCCATGCCATCCACCTTGTCAAGCGCCTCTCCCGAAGCTTTGAGACATCACCAAACGCAAACGTGCCTCCCTTCTTCCACGAACGAATCTTCCTCTCAAGTCTCGTCCTCGCATCTGCCTACTCCCTAGACAATTCCTATGCCAATTCTTCGTGGAGCATAGCTTCAAAAGGGATCTTTTCAGTTGGGGAAATCGACGAGATGGAGATGGAACTTTTTCGTTGCCTCTCATTTTCGTTACGACAAGAGGGAGAAGATTTGGATAGCATTTTACGTGCAGAAGAAAAGGCTTGGTCACAGGGGTTACTGGAGAAACATGTGAGGGAACATCGGGCTGTATCAGAATCGCATCGACGCTTGATTTGGTGATCCGAGGTTTCGCTTTCTATGGCTTTTAGGGATTTGGGTCCACCGTTTTACTTTTACCTGCCTTTTGTCTGTTGTAGACAAAGCTCATTCTCATTCTATCTAAAGTAAACAGTATCAATGTAAAAATCTTGAAATATGCATATTGCAAATGGTTCAGCAGCCATCGAATCCGACATGGTTCACCCACAGATGATGAATCGCGAGAAAAGTGTTCCTTGACGCCGTCGACGCCAGCCAGACCCAAACCGCCTTCCGCATGAGACCAGATTCAAGCTTTAGTTGCAAAGGTGGTGACGACCTCTCCCTTCTGCGCGTCATTAAGTAGATCGCGCAAAGGGGAAATAGGTTGTCCTGGAAAGCTGCATTGCGACCTTGTCCGTGCTCTTCCCACAATGTTTTGCTTGATGTCCCACTTCTTCGTCGAATCTAGGATGACAGGGCCAGTTAGGGATGAGAGTCCCCAAACGATAACTAAACCCTTGAGAGATTCTAGGAGCAAAGGAGGCACGCATGAACCTAAGCAAAGATTAGGACTTTAGGCGTATTCGAGCCAGCAACTTAGTGTATTTCTAGCAGAATCAGGTGCTCTTCATCGAATTCACGGCCCAATGGGTCTGGAAGACTTAATCGATGCGGGACTCAGTTGGGACTATCCTCATTGTCCACTTTCAGTTCCTTCAAAAAAGGTTTTAACATCTTCTGGTTTTGTGGGAAGTCATGGCTCATTATGTCTGCCTCGGTATCATCGATTCGATGGCAGAGGAGGGTGAATGACAAGAACTCCGCATCCTTCTTCAAATTCCTCATCACCGTCTCCTTTGGAATAGTGAATGGAGTGGCCATGTCAGAGATCGGTAGAGCATCGTAACCGGAGAGATGGTAGAGGATGATTTCGAATGACTTTGGATTGAGATCGAGGTCGACTCAAGGAGTTTTTGCCTCCAGGAAACCTCCCAAGAAAGCCGCAGAGAAATAATTCAGAGAATCAAACTCGACTTGGGAGTGGCTTGGCAGAACCAGCTGGCCGCGAACCTAGACTGTGTAGATAGAGTGGGGAGTGCCTGGAGGAGCAAATGCAGAATTCGTGATGCTTTGTGGATTCACTTGTTGAGAGGGAGTGATGCATTCCTTCAGCTCTCTCTTCTATCTCACTACCTTAGCCGGAGTTGGATATATTCAATCTCATTTCTCAAAGAGCAAAGGCGATGGAAAGTGGCAAGAGAAAACATTTGAGTTCGGCGATGCTACTAGGCAGACCTATGCTCAAGTCAGGATGTGATGTGGTCACGCGTTTGAAGAACACAAAAACTTTCGGGCGGGTTTTCAAACCCCCGTGACATCGTGATGTGATGTAGATTGTAGATAAAACAGCCCCTTCACATAACCATGCTATTGATGCAAAGATGGACACACCAAGCGCCTAATATTCAGTCCACCAGCAAGCGAGAACTAGGTCTGCCCTTCCGTATCAACTTCGCAGATCCTACTCAGGTTGCTCGCTTTCTGTCTTGCAGAAGGAGGTGTTCCAACCTCGAGTATTATTCCGTTGTTTCATTTTTCATGTTCGAGATGGCGGGCTGACCTATTTGCCACCAATAGAACATCAATAAAAGCTCTAAAGACGATTGGTCAGCCCACCAAGACGACTCCGTCTCCTCTGACGAAAAGCATGTCGACTCTCCGTTTGTTTGTTTTCAGCTGATCGTCCTCAATAATATATACTGTCTCTTCGACATTTGACAGCACCATATTCATGTGTGCGTCATATGCCTACAAAGTCCAGTCAGACCTATTTTACAAAGAGGTAGAAAGCAAACATGTAACACTCCTCGTAGCTCACGATCGCCTCGTAACTTGATGAAAACTTGTTCGGAAAGAGAGAGACGGATAAGGTCAAGGGGCTGAGAGATCAGAGAGCCTGAAGGAGGTGGAGTAGCCATCGGAGCCTTCCGGTCAAAGACGCGCTTTTCGTCGTTTGTATCGGACCCGACCACAGTAAATCACCGCGAATGGACTACCAACAAGGTGGTAACGCAGATAGTCTATCGGGGAGAATGGATGGAGTTTGAAGTGTTGAAACAGCTCCTGGTGAGAAAGTGAATTCCTAGTAGTGATTTGGGCTTAGGAGAGTGGATTTTGCAGTCTGCTTCATTTTGAGTAACGCCTCTATCTGACTCTCTCGCACGACCTCCTTACAGGTTGGACGATAGATGCGAGCTTGGGTTCGTTCCAGGGCGGAGATTTTTCAACGTCCTTGTTGGTTTTGCCAACTCCCTGCTTTGTATCTGCACATCCAAGTTTCTCGCTGAAAGGAATGTCCGTATGTAACAAAAAAGACGCTTTACCTGTCGACTCCACCGTTGTTATGTATTCTTATGTTATCATGGACGCCTTTGAAGAAAACTTTCGCAATTTGTGAAGGCCTCCATAATTGGGGAGTGGGTTCATCGACCTATTAGCCTGTTCAGCGTTCGAGCTTCCGACGTTGTTTCAAAACACGCAAATTCACATCGAATTCTGGAGTTTCAATCTAAACAGGAACGTAGGGTACCGCAATCGTTGCGTATATGTTGACAGTCTTACATGGCCCCACCGCGATATGTAATTGGATTAATGTGAAACAACTTGAAGGAAGTCGACATTCCTTTTGTTGTCTCAGTCAATTAAATCTCCTCTCAAAAGCAAGACTGGGGCGGGGAGGAGACTCAGCCAGAGACCGCAATGAGGTAGCGATCGTTGTTCTCAAAAGTTGTGTGTCTGCATGATCTCAACCAATCTCTGTTGCACTTTGGTGCCATGTTGAAGCCTACACATCGAAAGGAAAACGGATGTTGGGGAGGCAGAGGAGCCTTTGTTATATAATTGCAAGGTAACCGATCTGTTACAGATCTCGGAATAAGAAAATGGCGTGCAGCGAGATGTACCGGAGGGATGCAGAAGAGGAGTGTGGTAAAAAGGAGGACGCAAAACCTGACGAAAAAAACGTGTACTAGTAAAACAAGAGGCAGTAATTGTGGCATCATGGTTGATGGAAAAGAATGAATCCAAAAGCGTGACAACAGCTGAACGGGATTTGCATCCACAAGTCCGCAAGTCGAACAAGGAATGTAAACGGGGTCATTGAAATAAAATCGAGGGAATCTATTATAATGTAGCTAGTATGCGCAGTGGAAGTCATGGACAGGTCAGCGGCTGATGGAAGGTTTTTGAACTTCTCCGTTGCGATCAGGTTGTCGAGTTTGATCGTTGCTGTTTCCTTCTGCAGTAACCTGGGGCTCCGATGATTCCATCTCGTCATCGTCATCGTCATCGCCACTCCACCCCAGAGCAAGGCCAGAACTTTTCCTCTTCCTCTTCTCTTCCACTCTCTGCCAACCTTCTAGACTGTGAATGCTTCCGCTTCCCATCATCAATACACTCTCGTCGTCCTTGAGCAGAGTCTGGTAGTCCGATTGCGGTCTGGAATCGTCGTGATTGAACGTTTTGTTTGGTCTGGCAGTTGAAGGTACAGATCCACCAGTTGAACCGGTGTCAACCCATGAATCCCTATCTGGCTCCTTCGCATTGAGTGTTGGATTTTCAGATACCATGGAATCGTCAAGCTCCGGCGTCTCCTCACCCAGGTCCATCTCCGGCGGCGGGTCTGGTTTCCGCTTCGTATTCGGGGTCACCTCTGCATCAAGTTCTTCTGAGAAAGGAGTGTTCTCCTTGCTCTTGCGGATGGAATTGTAGTTGGAGCCTGACTGCTTCGAGGAAGATGTCCCATCTTCCTCCCAATCTTCTGGTTCTGACAGTGACTCGACGCCGTGATCTGAAGTACTGCCATCACTCTCCGTCCCTTTGCCCCTTAGCCAGTGTGGCATTTCGTTCTGAATGGAAAATATGGATTTGGGAAGCTATCATTTGAGACGTCAGCAACCCAAAAGCCCAAAAAATAAGGGAGAAACGGACCTCTTTTGTCCTAGCGACAAAGTCCTCCCAGTCTACCTCGTCCCTGATCAAGAATCCTACCAGCATGCTAGGATCAAGGCCAGTGATGCCCATCCTCCGAACTTTTTCGCAATGATAAGTTCTAAGCGAGACATCCGGATAAGCCTGGGAGAAGAAAGCGTCCAGCGGATCCTCCTTCTCGGTGTCTCCATACTTGGAGGTCGAAGAGTTGGAGTTTGCGACGCCACCGCTGAATCCGCCAAAAGAGCTGGTGGTGGGGGAAGAAGATGGTTTAAAGCTGACGGATTGGAACGATCCGGAATCGTTGTTGTTTTCCAGCTTCTCCCATTCCGAATCATCCTTCTTTCCGCTCGTCAAAGGCTTCGTCAGCGCTTGTTGATGAAGTTCCTGGGGAATAATGCGGAGAGGAATGGAGGCACGGGTGTGATGTGGATCGATGTAGAAAAGGGAAGTGCCTTGATAGCCGATGAAGTAATAAGATGAGGACGGTCGACCGCCTGCGATTCCCACCGATTGAGGGAAGCGGAAGATTGCCTGCACCAAATCTTTCTCAGCATTCCATTCATACTAAGAGTTTCAGAGGAACGTGTACCTTGACACTTTCGAAATAAATCGGATTTACCCCGTTGATGCCCAATCGTAATCCAAACAGAACCAACACAGGCCGTTGCCATTTGACTTTGGCATTCGGGTTCCGCATCACGTCCTTGCTCCTCCTCTTCTCCTTCTTCACGACGGTCTGGGCAGCATCATAGACGTCCGTGCGATAGAGCGTTCCATCAATCGCGTTCGCAACGCCCATGCCCGCCGGCGCAAACTCATTCGTCAGGCTCCTAATCTCATCAACATTAGAAATCAGAAAGAAGATAATAGTCAAAAGAAACGACGGACTTGATAGCACCAGCGGCGGTAGAAGGGCCGAACCACTCTCCAATCTCCTTCCCCAGCTCCTTTCCCTTCACCGCAAACTTGTGCACCGAGAACGGTGCTAGGGGCGAGGGATCATCAATGAACCAGCTGATGAGACGTTGATAAGTATGAGGATCGACAACGACCATCGGCGACGACGGTTCTTTATCTTTCGCGGGCACAGGTCTCCTCCATTCCCTACCAAGATGTACACGCTCCAACGCGTTCGCGAGGAGGGATTGCCCAGTCCTGAGCATGCAACCCCATCCCGCATCGCTCGTCAGACCGTCAGCCGTGCGTCCGCTCGGTCCGCCTCCCCTCCCTAAGGAGGCTGAAAGACTGCCGAGCACGTCGCGAAGAGGGTTGGTGTTCGGTTGACAAGGGATGACTGGGAATCCGGAGCGGTAGTGGAGGACGATGCGGGAGTAGAAGTCGTGATAGAAGCTCGGGGGCCAGCCTCCGGTTTGTGCAAGGGATGGGGGAGGGAAGGGCATGGAAGAGAGCGGACCGGAGGAGGTGGATGCAGCGGAGGAGGGGGGTGGGGAGACGGAAGCGTTCCGATCCCATCCTTCTCGAAACCGTGGAGCTGAAGAAGATTGTTGCTCCTTCTTTCCTTTCTTCTCCTTGCTATTGGATGACGCTAGTTTCGCCGCCGAAGACATCAACTTGTTCCCACCAGTCACTGCCCCAGGTAACGCTTTGACGATAGCTCTCTTCGGGAGGGCAGAGAGTATCTTGCTCCCTCCGGGTGTAGATGCTCCGACTCTAACGATTTCGAGTTCATCCCTCTCTCTTTCCTTCTCCTTCTCCTTCCTCTTCCGTTCCTTCTTGCTTTCCTTCTCCCTCTCCTCGTCCTTCACAACACCATCATGTCGCACACCCATCACCCAAATCTCCTCACCACTTCCCACTCCATTCGAGTCCGAATCCAAAAAGAACTGCACCGCCTTATCCAATCCACCACCCCCACCCAGGCCCACCCAACCACCCAACCCTCCTCCAGCGCTCTTCTTAGGGGATGGAGCGCGGAACGTCGAGGGAGGACTGGACGCCGGAGGCGGGGGAGGAGCCGGTGACGGAGATACGGAACGTTCGCGAGAGGGAGGGGGGAAAGAGAGGGACTGAGCGCTCGCGTTCTTTCCCTGCATCACACGGTATCCACTTGCGCTGGAAGTACGCGGCAGGGGACTGGGAGAGAGAGTTTCCGTCCCACTGCCTCCGGATCCGGGTCCGGGTGTTGGGCTGGGAGTGGGAGGGGAGAGGACGCCGGATAGCCAGCCTGAGATACGCCGTGGGAAGGCGGAGGGAGGGCCTTGTGTCTCCTGTTGCTGCTGTTGAGGTTGGTGGGAGGGAGCCCAGGCGACGGGGAAGTCTGGACCGCCTTGTGCTGCAGTCGGAGGGGTGGGTGGTTCTGGGGACGTTCTGAAGAGCTCTTGTTGCATCGAAGGGGAGAAAGTACGGGAATGTAGTGTTGGAGGAGGATGAGATGGGCGCAGGATATCCGTCGAACCCGCCACGACTGTGTGTTTGGGCATTGGAGTTGTTATTGAGTGGAGAAGATGTGACGGAAGGGGAAGGTGTGGAGATGGTTGCACCTCGCTTCGACTTCGACTTGACCTTGCCGATGGTGGACATCAGTCTGCTTCCCGAGCTGGGTGGAGGAGAGGGAGGGTGTTGTGAGAGGTCAGGCGTGGAGGAATTGGAGATGCCAAGGTTGAGGAAGGAGCGTGGCGACAGACGGCGGGAGGCGCTT
>MU271233.1:64029-123730 GCA_021432655.1 Atractiella rhizophila | reverse complement strand
CGACTTTCTGCTTGTGTGTGGTCTTCTCTTATTTACGCTGTCTTCTCTTATTTACGCTCGTGATTGTTGTGAGCAGCGTATAAAGAAACCCTTCCTCAATATGATTGCTTTACAATGGTGTTCAACCATGGAAGACTGGACCGACATGAAGAGCGGGAACACGTTTAATTGCTTTCTATACCCTTCCGACGTAATCAGGGATTAGATAGATGAGAGCTGACGGAGTTGGAACGATGAGCTGTTTGCACATGATGTTGCGCTCAAAGGTACAACTCGTGCTCTTCCAAACATGTCCCTCCGGCTTCCTCTTCTTCAGCTTCGGTAATTTGCAGCAAAGCTTCTTTCTTTTCTTGCTTTCCTTCTGGGCGTTTATCATCGGTCCACATGCATAAACGATAAACGATACAGGAAATAAGAACACCTCGGCCATCTGTCCCTCTCGCCTTTCTTTCTTCCCAGCCCCTTTGGCAACCTTTGAGCTTTCTTGAATGAACGCCATCAAAGTTAGTTGAGAGCAGGCCCGACATGTGAATCGTTGAACCCCCACCCTTTCTTGTCTCATGGGAGGCAGTGGAGGACATGACTTGCCGCCGTAGCAGATGGTGTTGTGTGGACGAAAGCAATGTTCATTCTCGCGTCATCCCGGCCTGTCATTCCCACAGAAAGCAGGACCATTTGGGCGGCAACCGCGCAGCCTAGGCAGTCCATTTCCAGAGAGGTGCGATCAAGAGGTCAGGGAAGTACGAGTGAGGTTCTCCTGTGTCTCGTTCTCCTCTTCTAGCGAGCAAAGGAGCTATCGTGACCTGATTGTCCTTTACCGCCCCCTTATTTTTAAGGATATGCCCACAATCCCTTTCATTGGACAACGCCGGTTATCATGATGCCAATCTTGCTGTTAAGTCATGATCTCCCCAACTCAGCGCCGTGACCTTGAGCAAAAGCTTGGTGGACAAGGTTGAGTTGAGTCTTGAAGTTGAGTGCAGGAAGGATATTTTGTTTACACTCTGTCCCAAACGAAGAAGGCCGCCGATTCGCCAATAATTGGCGAATGATCTTTTATGACTTCAGGCTTCCAGGCTTCCAGTATCGGTGCTGCACCTTTAGTGGAGTTATTAACAATTCTACCACTTTTAGAGCGCCGTGGGCAGAACCATTGCGCATCAAGAAGGAAGAGAGAAAACAAATGCATGTACACGGTCGCACACAAGGGTATGCGTGCAAGTCCATCGGCGCTCGACCAAAAAACTGGGATTGTTCCAAATATCCCGTCTTTTGGGCGTCACCCTCTTATCCTCTCCCTCTGTTTGGGATTTAATTCAGGCCGATATGCCGATTGTAACATTCCTAACGTCGGGCTTCCGACGCCTCTTGCTTCTGTGGCTCTTTTCTTCTTGATCCCCTTCGCCATCCACACCTGTCATGGTCCTTTCCTTCTGTGACATCTCTCAAGAACGAAAGCCGTTGTCGTTGAAAACGCCATAGAAGCTTTTTCGAGTTGAAAGACAAAAAGGCAATTAGCCATTTTAACCCAATCTCACGGTCTTAACCTCATCGGAGCCGACATTCAGCTTCAACTTCGGTCCTGCCTTGGGCGTAGATGGGCGTTCTGCTGGTTGAGATGGCTGTCGAGATTCCTTCGATCTTGTTTGGCCTCTCCTTCCCTCATCGTGATTGCCTATCTGGCCAAGAGCACATCGGTAGAATCATCTTGTGAAACTGCAGGCTACAAGGCCTTCGAAAGTGGCTATCAAAGCAACCAGAAGGCGGAGACATTATCCGGGGATGTGGAACGCAATCTGAGATTCATGCGTTGGAAAAGGTTGTTGAAACTCAACTTTCTTCTTTGAGCATTTATTAGAATGGTCTTGAAAACCGTTGCCTTTTCCCACGCACGCCGCCGCCCTTGCTCGAATTCCGACTCCGTTTGTATAAATACCTGTCCCTTCAGTCGATCTCGCGCTCTTCGTCTGCCGACCCTGGTCTCCTTTTTTGTTCGTGTGAATCGTTTCGGTGCAGTAAGTACGCCACCGTCCCTTCAGATTTGGGCTCCATTTCATGAGCGCGGCAGCAACTTGGAGCAATCGCGAATTGGACGGTTCCTGATTCATCACACCACTCTTCTCCTCCTTCCTTAGCCCTCAAAACCCCCTCATCCCTTTCTCATCCTCCATTTCATCTTCCATCAACCTCGGTCACCCATAGGCTAGTCATAGGGGAAGTATCGAGTCAAGTCGTCGCCGTTAGCCACCTGGAAGTTCGAATCGAAGTAGAAAGAGTATGGCCAGCTGGGAGCAACATCGTTTAGACGGTCACGTCTACCCTCAGGAACAGCGATGGAAGAAGGAGGAGACATCTTGGTCCCTTGAAGGAGGTTTCGGAAGAGGGTGGGTTCAAGAGAGTACGTCACCAATTCAGATTTCCTTGTCCTTGTGTTGACTGCCATTGACAGGCCAACCTACACTTCCCCCCTTCGCCTCTTCTTTGCCTCCGTTGCCCCCATCTCCACTCCCTCCTCTACCTGCTGGTCTACCCAGACTTGCCTCGACGGATCCATCCATGTATTGCCTCAACAGCCCATCTTCCATTTCACCAACTCCGTCCATCTTCACAAGTGCGAGCACAGAAACACTCCACAGCGAGTACAGTTCTCTAGAGAATGGTTTCAGCGGTTTGGGATTGAGGCACAAGACTTCGAGCGATTCGGTAAGGGATCAGGTCCCTTATCTTCACCCAAACTTACAAGAGACACAGGGATCATCTTACCCTCTTTCCAATTCGTCGAGCACAGTGAAGGGCACTTTGAAGCAGCATTGGATCGATCCCTTCGAAGCTGTTCATCTCCATAACTCAGACCCTCACCATCCGCATCATTTTAAGTCACCTCCGCCTCCAGAACGCCCCCATCAATTCCAACCCCTGATGATGTCTCCGACGACGTCTTCACCGCCGCGCACTTCGTCTTCTGCCCCTTCCATGACGACACCATTCACCTTTCAAGCTCCTGTCACTTCCACCTATGGCCCGACTTACGACCCGCTCCCTACTCCACGCGGAGCTCGTTCTCGTGCGCTTACAACTAGTGCTGCTGAATCCAGCTCTACGTCGACGCTGATGGCTCCAGCGCAGGTTTTAGGGAGGAGAAGGTTGAGCGATGCACAAGCGACTCATTCTGGAGAGCCGAAGAGGAGAATCAGGAAGACTAACAGGAATACTGAGAGATCGAGAGCTTCGTCCATTACCTGTGGCTACGTTGACGAGAATGGCGAAGTTTGCACAGTCACGTTCGGAAGGGTACGTTGTCTCTCCTCTTTACTTTACTATTGACTGAACGGTTGGTATGAAGGAAACGGACCGAAAGAGGCACAACCGCGTACATGAGGGCAATCCGGTCGCGGTTTGCAACCTGTGTGGTCAGGAATTCTTCCGCAAAGATACTTTCGAGTAAGCTCCATTATCATCTCTGAAGATTTGCTGAAGTCTTCCGCTAGACGACACAAGAAATGCAGAATCTCTCCCACCGCACTTCAAGGAAGGTCATAACAGATCAATAATCGATCAAGATCAACTTGCATCGAACGGTTTCAATTGTCAACGTCGACGAGCGCTGCTCATCGAGAATCACAGTACCCGAGCTCCATCACCAAGGTCGAATATCATCCGGGTCTTCATTTTTGTCTCGAAAAGTTTACATACAAGTCTCTTCCATACGTCGTTCTGTTCCCCTTTTGGACGAATTGGGATCTCGCTTCCTGCAGCATGATTTCTTCGTCTCTCCCCAAATATATATCTCAGGTTCTCTACTTATCCGCGATTCTCTCTCCAAGGATTTCTCTCCGTTTCTCCCAGTTCTTCTCCGCTTCTAACAGCAGTCAAACGCATTTGTTCTTGCTTCTCTCCAAAACATCGTACACTCCCGGCACACACATTCGATTCCTCTTTAACTTTCTTCACAATCAGTCGGTTGAGCAGTTTCCTACAAGTGGTGGTTTTTTGGTTGCTTCGTTGGATGGTTTCGGTGCGAGTTAAATCAAGCCTTGTTCTGTTCTGTGTCAGGAATGTTGCTTCATTGGACGACGCTGAGTTGAAAAATCTCTTTGACAGTGCTTATATCTCTGTAGAATTCTCCCATTAGTTTCTGGATTCCCCTTCTCCCTCTCTCTCATCCCCTGATTTTTGTTTGAGGATGAGCGGGAGCGCCGTGTGATACTCGATTCTGTATATTATCATATCGTATCTATATGTCATTTATGTTCTTTCACCCCAAACATTGTGGTTCCTCCGTTCATCCACATCGTCTGATTTATTTCCCTCTCCTTCAGACCCTGATTTGCTCTCTTCCGTTCCTTGTCTGGGGTCCGGAAAGTGAGCCGTGAGCGCGTGAGCAGCGGCTAGCGGGCCGCCCCTTCCACCACAACCTCCATAAAAGCACTTCTGCTCTGACACCTAGAGCTCACACAAACCACATCTCATTCCAAAGCGAGATCGCTAGAAAAGGTTCCACGATGGCATCCAACGATTTGTTAGCAGTATCTATGATTGGCAGTGGGGAGTACGCTTTCTGATCTTTCAATCAATCATGGCAAGTTGACAGCAGCCAGGTACACAACTGGATTCGTAGGAAGTGGTGCCAGTCCATCAGACAAGAAGATCGGAGTGGTCGGACTGACTTTGTTCGATTTAAGACGACGAGGGAAAGTCGGGAAGTTGAGCATTGTGGGAACAAGTGGATCGAAGTTTCCATCCGTTCGAGAGCACTTTAAGAAGAACATCGAGGACGCATATAAGGGAATGGATTGCTCCTTTGAGTCTTTTCCTGGAGATCAAGAGAAGGATGCAGAGGCATATAAGAAGGCAATCGATCAATTACCCAAAGGATCTGCGATCGTGAGCCTTTCTTCCTGATGGTCCCGAAAAGCTTTGAACAATCTCATAGACCATCTTCACTCCTGATTCAACACATTTTCCCATTGCTCTCTACGCAATCGAAAGAGGGATACACGTCCTCGTCACGAAACCGGCAACTCAACTTCTGTCGCATCACCAAGAGCTCATTGCCGCAGCTGAGAAGCATGGAGTTTTCGTCATGGTTGAACATCACAAGAGGTACGATATTTACCATGAATTTCACCTAGGTAACCTAATTTGCTATAGGTTTGACCCAGTATATGGCGATGCGAAAGCCAAGGCTGCTCTATTAGGTCTGTTGCTTCCAATCACGGTAGACATCGTGACTGAAGGTCAATATTAGGCGAATTTAACTACTTCAATTCGTACATGAGCCAACCCAAAACACAACTCGAAACCTTCAAAGCTTGGGGTAGGTTGTTATATCTTGGGTTAGCGTTGCTAACCTTGTAACAGCTGGGCAGGACTCCGACATTTCCTACTACCTGAATTCCCACCATATTGATATCCACGTCTGGAGTGTAGGAGACCGTGCTGTGCCCGTCAAAGTGACTGCCAGCGCGAGCCGGGGAACTGCAGAGACAGATTGTGGATGTGTCGCGGGGACCGAAGTATGCCTGACTCTAGCTAGAAGCAGTCAGTGCCTGATATCTGCTTGCTAGGACACAATATCCCTCCTCGTCGAGTGGAAATCTACGAAATCAGAGAAGCATTTCGGGACGGCTATCTACACTGCGTAAGCAGTTGTACATCCAGTGAGAAACTGAAACTAACTTTTCTCAGGTCTTGGACTGCTCCTGTTCGTTATTTCTTCCTAAGGGGTGAAATGTTCTAAGTAAAACACAGGTCGGTGTTGGAGTACATTCCGATCAAAGTCAGTCAGCTTTGGTTGACTGCAACAGTAATGCTGACAATGCCGTGTAGGATTCCATTACATGGGAGCAAAGGGCGAAATTCACGTAGATCAAGCGAAGAGGGGATATTCCGTCGGCGTATGAGCTTTGTTTCAAGTTCAAAGCTGTTGACTGAGAATCATTACCAGCTGGATAATTCAGGAATATCTTGGTATGTCGCTTGGTTTAGAACATGCCCGGGCACTTAAGTATTTCATGACAGGATCAATCCATTCTACATGAAATACCCACCAAATGAAGCAGGAGAGTTCGACGGACAGAGGGGATATGGATACGTCGTACGTCTCTCTTGGCTCAACTTCTCCACGACATTCCTTTGAACTACTTGTGTACTAGAGTATTGAGAAATTCATTGACGGTTGCATCGCGGTGAACTCCGGCAAAACGACTCCTGCAGATCTAGACAGGATTGGACTCCCCACTATCCGGTACGTCTGTTTCTGCTAGGAAAAAAAGTGCTGACTTGGACCATTTTTGGCAGAAACACTGTTCTCACGACTGCCATCCTTGAAGCTGGAAGGAAGAGCTTGGATGAGAAGAGGAGCGTCTCTATTGAGAAACATGAGGAGACCTGGACGCTCAAATGAAAAGCACTGTATCGTTATTTGTGCCCAAACAATGTATTCCAGAATATCAATCCTTCCTGGCCTCCCTACCGATGTGAAAAGATCGCTCTCAGCTGTCTGATCGTAAAGAAGCTGAGATGGCAGATGGAACTCAGAGTTCCCAGTGGGTGAAACGGAAGGAAGCTGCCGCCGTTGCGTGGAAGTAACCGAGCTTTACGGATGACTTCAATGGAACTTCAGCGTCAGACATGAGTTTGCCCATCATCGTTAGTTCTCGTATTCCTTTCAGGGAGACGTAAATTGGAACACTGTAGCAGATGTTGGATCGGTTACCAACTGTTGTCACTGAATATGACAAGAAGCAGCGAAGGGTGCCATATTATCATTTATTTCTCCCTCTAAACAGTTTTATCTTTCTGCCCAAGGAAGCAGCAATTCCGTGCTTCTTCACCTCCACATCCTCCGCTCGCGCTTCCATCGACGAAGTAGTGGTATTTGTGAAATCTGAAGATTGTCGAAAACTCACAAAAATAGGACGAGGGACCGGGGCAGAGCGTCTTGCATCCCTTTTACCGTTTGAATGAAAGGTCTGATTTGAATGTGGAGTGTTACGACTGATGAAATTCGGGCTCTTGCTAACCATGATTGTCTCTTCCTTCGTCCTCGTTATCACAAGCCGCTCAGCATTATCTCGTAGTGGTGAAGATAATGTCAGTCGTGCTGAGTTCTTTGGAGGAAGCGGAGGTAATAGATCAATCTGTGAAGAAGCTGTTGGACGACCGTGAGTTGCGTCCAGATTAGAAAAGGGATCTGGACTTCGGATTGGTGAAGGTGATACCTCTGAGGTGGAGGCACTGGAAACAAACGATCGAAGGGGAGACTGATCCCGTCGAGGATGAGCGGAATGATCTGGGGCAATAGGATGGAGTTGGAGATCGCGTTTAGAGGCAGGATGATGGTCTTGAGTGGAAGGTTGAGAGGAAGGGGAGTCAACAAGGTTCAGAGAAGCGTTCTCTCCATTTGACATGTTGGAACGAAGAGGGGATGGTTCGCCGATTCGAGGCGGAAGGGAGAAGTGTGTTAAAGTAACGCTGGATGAGGAGGCTACGATGTTCAGACTCTGGAGATTGGATTGCGAGCTGGAGGTCTGCGATTCTTCGTGTGATTGTGAGGTGGAAGGTAAGGCGGGGAGGATGTTGCTCTCGTGTATATTCGCTTGCCATTGCTTCACTCGGAAAGTAGGATCAGGCGGCGTGTTTTCGATCGGTGACGGTGCGGAAATGTTGTGGTTGTGGTACTGGAGGGGGAAATTTGGTGCGGAAGCATGTCGTCCATGAGGACGAAGGATCGAACGATTGTATGATGACAGCCGCTGCGCCTCAAAGCCTGGAAAGGTTCGCCATCAACCTATTGAAATCTGCTTAAGAGAATCTCATACGTGAGCTATTAGCGATAACTTCACTTCTCCTCTTAGACTTCCTTCTGGTTGCCCGCCGTCCAAGCTGTGATTGTACTTGGCGATTTACATTGGTTCTATCATCGGAATCCGATGCTCTGGACTCATCACTCCAATCATCTGCATCCCACATCGCAGGCGGCCTGTTTCTTCAGATGTTGAGAGTGGTAGTGGTTAAATATTGCACAAGACAAAGGCTGAAATTGACTTTGGCCTCCATGCGGGTCTTTTATACCCTTTGTCCCAGTATCAATTGTTTTCCGGAAATCACGCCAGTATCTCAAATGTTGTACAGATGCTGTACTATCGTTATCCATTCATATCCAGTCTTCAGGTCATCGCTGATCAGGAGATCATTGCGCCAAGACGCAGCATCCTGCTCAATTTGCGGCTCCAACGCAAACTCCTTTGACGGAGTCCTTTCCTCTCCGGACTAGGCTGGACCATTCCCACTTCCTCACTGTATGTACGCAGGGACCGACCATGCAACGAGCGTTTACTGCGAGGAAATAAGGGACTCTAAGAAATGCTGGGAACCGTCCTCCGTAAGAGCGCAAAAAGTAGAACTCGGACCTGTCCGTGGCGATACATGGGTATCAAAGCGCTCAATGGACCAAATGCGCTGCTACTGCGACTCTGAGACACCTCACGAGGGTCAAATCAAGTCACGTTGACAACCAAATATCAATTCATCAGAGCGATAAAGCCTTCCAACAGACCATGAGATTATTCAATATTATATGATTCTTGAATGGAAGGGGGAACACGTTATTCCTCTGGTCAGCTATGTACTCTTCGTCAATGAGGGAACAAACGCCGAGAGAGAATTCGAAGTGAAGAAATGTAGGAATGGATTAAAAATGGAACCGCGCTAGACAAGGGAACAAAGATGTTACGAAACAGTTTCGGCGAGGTACCTTACAGATTTGCCTGAGCTGCAAAACTGTAAATGCGGGACGGGCAAGTAACAAGCTACGGTCCTTGTGCACCTTGGAAGAATGGTTTGGAACACCATACCACAATGTATTCGTGAGAAGAAGATCTCTTCTATTAGCTTCACTTCTGCCCCTTTGTCAGAAGATAATCTGCTAGGGCTTTCAATCACTCGCGCTACAGGTCCTCTGCCAAAGAGGGATGAAAGTGATTACTTGGTCATTCTGTTTTCAATCCATCCTCAACCGCAGTAGTAAGAGATCCAACCACATATGATAGAAAAGATTCGACACTTTCGCTCTCAAAATAAGGACAGATTGCCTTAAATCTTGCCAACAAAAGATTCTGCTTGAGCAACGAAAACCTAATTCCGAGTGAAAGCTCAAGCAAGATTTCCGCCCACCTCCCAGCTCGAATTTCTCTGACTATTCCATCCACACGCTCCTTTTCCCAGTCAGATATTGTCCTAGAGTATGTTCTACGTTCCACACATGAAGTTCACAGGAAAGTGGAATTGTGTTGCTGAAACGTCCGTCAAGCACCATTTTGTATGTCAAATAGGAATGCCTTCCTGGTCCTACTATGCGCTTTGCCCCGAACGGAGCAGTCAAAGCAGAAGGAAGAACCACCGAATGAACGTGCACGGTAAGGTCTTCTTCGGTTAAAATGGAGCTCCTGCCCACCCTGAGGCCTCATGCTTGTATTCAAATCGAGTGATTCACTTTCCAGAAACGAACACGGTATGATCCGCACCGGTTCCCTTGCCTAGAAACACGCCAGAATTTCAACTGAAATAGAGGTGGAGTGCCTCGGGAGGCAGCCAGTTGAAATGAAACTGTCAGCCGTTGAATGTTGAAATTTGAACTCTGAGAGTTCTTTGCCCTCTCACGATGGAATTCACATCCCCACCAATGGAATAGACGCTCACATCTGCATCTAAATGGCTATCACAATGCTTCCTTCCCAGTGTCCATCCCACCACCAGTTCTCCAACCATCCGCTCTTACACAATTCGCCCGCGTGTAGTTGAAGATGTCCTTTACTCGCTCTGCCCCAGACCCAAGTTTACCATCATTGGAAGCCAACTGTAAGCAAAGACAGGAGCTTGTTGGTTTGGGAGGTCAAGTCATTTATCTCGCATCTCGCATCCCAGAGATGCGATTGAAGATGAACAAGATAAGCTTTTGCGATGGAACACTCCTCGACCTTCTTCGTCACTATTTCCTGGTCAGGGTTCGCCAGTCAGTAATCCTAGTAGCCACTGCCCAAAGGCTTCTCCCTTTCTTGAGACACTTGGATGCTTTGACACGCTTTGCACTGTCCTCAAACGACTGGTCATAGCGACGCCGACAACTTGAACAGTGGAAGAATTGCGGCAGATCATCATTACGCCCAAATGCCAAATTGAAGCCTTGTCTGTTTGTAGCTCGTCCGACCAATTCTCAATTTCAGCACCCAATCTTGTGTCTCACGTCGAAATCTTGCCATCGTGTTTTGCGCCCAAGCCCACCTTCAGACGTTCTCCTCAACTTGCACCAGTTCAAAAGCAACGATCCGCCCTCTCGCCCTCTCTTCTGACGACCAACTTCCTACGACTTTTCATAGCTTCAGTATTTCTGTTCAGTCAACTTTAAACCCTTCGAAAAAATGGATAGTCTCAGGAGTTCCTGGTTCGGATGGTTTTCTCCTCATCATGAAACGAAGGAAGAGGTGCTGCAAGTGGTCAAATGTGATTTGTCGGGGGTCGAAATCCCTTGGCCCACTCTTTCCATTCTCGGGCTCAGTGTGAACCTTGCTCATCTACTCGTTCGTCCACTTTCTTTGACTCCATTCCTTTTTTAGCTGACAAACCGAAGCAGATATTCTTGTGCGTTCTCACCCTCGCACACCTCTACATCACGATCCAAAATTATCAGCATACCAAGCGCATTTCCCTATTACTTCCTTCCCTCGCGACCAAAGCCGACTTTGCGACCTTCATGTCTGACCTGTCCAAGTTGAGGACACAGGCGAAGGCAGACTTCATCTCCCGTCTCTCGACCGAGCTCGATCCCTTCGTCAATGTCCAGAGTTCGCTCAAATCCTCAATGCAGGACTTGCTCAACTCCACAACCAAGTCTTCCAGCAGCCTCCACTCCGCGCTTTCCAACTTGACCGAGCTCACGAAGACCTTCGAAGGCCTTCTCATTGACGTCGGGGCGAGAGTGCACACTGCGGCGGAGGATCAAAAGAGGTCTTTGAGGGATTCGTTCGCTTTTCATTTCGCCGAGGTAAACGATAGATTGGCATCTCTGCACTCCATCGTGGAGCAACAACAATCTACTCGTCTGCCGCTTCCTCAACCGCATACCCGTCAGGTTGGTCAGGTCGACCTTGCTGCCATGTTGTCGTCATACCAGCCAAACGATGGTTTAACGGACAAGAGCTTGTGGGAAGATTCCTTCGTCACCGCCATGGAGGGTTACAGTAGCTTCAAGGAGCCTGAAGAAGAGAAAGAGAGGAAAAGAAAACAGAGTGCGGACATGGATAAGCGGATGATTGAGGTCGGTCCATTCATTTTTGTCCAGATCGAACTACGAATGAACGTATCGAACTACGAATGAACGTGTTCTGGCTTTGGTTATTGATGGGTGTAGACCTATAAAAGCATCTTGAACGGTCTCGCCAGCGCAGGATCCAGCGGGAGCGAGAGTGGGAGCGGGAAGGACGAAGACGAAGATGGGACACAGGAAATGGAACTTTCATTTGGGGATGTTGATGTCAAAGGGGGACGTGGAATGAGGGGGGAAACGCCCATCGCTGTGCCCGGGGGATTGACGAATTGAAAGATGATAACGGAACTCAAAAGTGCGCTTTCTCTCGCTTGTTTGCTCTGAGGCAGAGGGCGTGCGTTGACTTGTTTGAGAAACAGAGTAAATTGAAGAAAATCCCACCAGATGGGAAGCGTCACTTCATGAACTAACAACGAATTAACGATACCATCGCCACGGACGCCGCCCCGTTTCAACTCGCAATCATACACATACATCTTCAAATTCACTCCGTCGCCAACTCAGGGATCCGTCTTGCATAACCCACCACATCACACACCATCTTCTTTCGTCTGATTGTCAGCTCTACGGATGCGTTTCGTTTCTGGCAACATCCAACTTGAACGTCGCTTGTCGCTTTAGGCTCAGAACACGAAAGAATGAAAGAATGAACGCCGTTGTAGATTACCTCCGAGTACGATTTTGACTTTGCTTTGAATCCTGTCTTTTTTCTTGTTTCTCGGTTCTTGTTAGTGATCAACTTAGTGTTGGGAGTGCAGTTCAGCAGTAAGTTGGTAGTTGGTAAGTCTAGGTCTTAGGTTGACATGTTGATAGTACCCTGTTTGGCCGTTGGTCCTTGGCTCAACGCCAACAGTTCGTGTTGCTCTGATTCTCTCATCTATCTTGTTAATACAGCGGTTTGGTTTTGACAAAGCTTCATTGCATACACTACGAGTATTTGGACTCAAGCATTGTAAGCTACACGTTTTGGGTACGAAGTAATGAATGCTTAGTTGATGAAACGATATCCTTTGTACGGAATATTTCCTTCACGCTTCTTTACGTTTCTGCGGAACAAATCCTTTATTGTGGAATACGTGCAAAGCACCGTAAAAGAACAAGGCTCGGATACCTTGCTAACAGTCCTTACAGCGCGATTAGGAAAAGTATGAGGATATATGTCTTTCGTCGGATTACATCTCACACTCTGCATCGATTCCACCGCACCACTGTTAAGCCACACACCTGCCACCTGATAGCAACAGGATTCTTACAAAGGGGTTGTGGTCTAATTGTACCTAAGCGCAGTTTCACCTAAGTCAGGTAAGAAACGCCAGTAGTGAGAGTTTAAAAAGTCCTTTCCAACTTGAGAACAAGTGACCTTTTGAATTCTCGATCTCAATTGACTTCCAGAGTTGAGGTCAGAGAAGCGCTGTAGCGCGTCCCGCCAGTCACCCATGGCGGGACTAGCGAGCGAGATATTTGCAGTTCTTCTCATATCTCCTTTTTTTGAACGCAGGATTATGATTCTATCGCAGAGGGACAGACGGAGTGTTTTCAATCGTGAACTGGGCTACCCTCCCAAACGACCCAAACCTCGGGCGTCCGTACTCATTAGTCGGGTCACAGTGAAGTTAATATAGCAAGGGCGAGCACAAAAGTACTGGAATCTGGAATCATGATGAACAAACTGGCTCGAAGTTCACATGACTTTGTGAAATTTAGGATGTAGCGGAAGACAGCGAAAAATAGAGGCAAAGAGAAGTTACCAACAAGAACTGCATGCATTTCCATCCTTGAGATGGGCGAGAGAGATACATTACGCATGATAAGCATGAAGACTGGACATTTTCAAGTCATGGCTGTCAAGTGAAATACAACCTCACCAGATCGTTCGAAACAAAAACACTCTACACGACATACCCCTCCGACATCTCCTGAACCCACTCCTATCGTCCTTGCAATGCTCTCTCGCTCACGAAAAATGCAAACAGAAGTATTCAAGGTAACGTTTAAGCGTAAGTAGGAGCACGTGACCCCTCAAAAATTTGGTACACTCCAGGTAACAGCTTACACGGCTTCCGCATCTTGTAGGCTTCCACGCGCTTCTAGGAAGACGAAGAGCCTGAGCATCAGCGATGTCCTCTATTCTGGCTCAGCATAACGCTAACTCCCTCTTCCGCACACTCCGCGACCCAAAACAAGCTCCATCGTCTAAGGTCCAGCTTGCTTCAGCGTTATGGTACACACCTTCGCGAGAGGTCGGCTTTGGTGTGCCTAAAAAGGGGTTCTATCTGGCGGAATGGGTGCTGGAGGGATTGTTGAAGGGGAACTTCGGGTGCGCTGCCCTTCTCAATCATCGTCTATACTTGTTGAGCCGACTGTTCCACTCCTGAATTAATTGGAAGTTTTGTGCATCTCTTCCTCGTATTTCAAAATGTCATATTATAGCGCACTATCAATGCAGCAACAACATTATTAGTCCAAAGATGGTAATTGACAGCCGAGATATCATGAGACAGATGGTGTATCCCTCGGGGAGACCCGCTGTTGGATGTGATACAGCACTGGCAGTAGATGATCCTATGGCCCAAGGATGTATATGCCTTGAAAACCGTTTATTACATTTTTGGCATGGATTAGAGAAGTCTTTAGGAAAGAAAGATTCTCTGGTTCACCGTCATTATGGAGCACCACAATTCTGAATGGATGACTGATGATTGATTCTATAGCGACGATGCGCCAACAAGGCAACAATATTGGAAACTCCTAGCAGATATCCTCTTTTCCACCCAGGTCGACAATGCCCACGCTTTAACGCCAAAAGATGTGCAGGCCTTGATTTCCAAAACACCGCTCCTCCCCATCCTCTCAAACCTCCTCCGCTCGACTTCCTCCGCTTCTTCTCCCGCATACTACCACGACAATCGAGAATTACTGGACTTCTATATCGTTTCGGGCATTCTTTTACCTCCTACGCTGGCTAGGACTACGAATGTTGACCCCCTATTGGATCTGCTCAGAGCGTATGTCGATGTCCTTGCCTCTCGCTCCAAATTAGCAATGGACAAAGACGCCACATCTTTTTGCGAGCCAATCAAGGAGTGGTATTTGCACCTACCTGCTGCATCTCGGAAGAAGATACAGAACGACCTCTACTTCTCGTCCTCTTCCATCATCCCCTCTTTTTCAAGATGTCATTCCTCCCTCCCTCCAGCTGTCGTTTCGTTGATCGACTGTATATTGTACGATGTCGCTCCAGGTCTTGACGCCATCCGTAAACTCATTTCTCTCCCTCGTTCAATCCCGGAAGCGCTCGGTCGAGTGGAGCCCTCCTTTCTCGCGGAATGGTTCCGCGGTTTCTGTGCCACGTTAGAAAGGGAGAAGGATGCACTGTTCCCCCTTCCAAAAGCTGAGCGCCGTTCGGGGGGCGGAGGAGAAGGTCGCGCTGCGCAGGAGGCGTATTCTGGCAGACAATATCGGGAAGCTTGTCGAGGGGTATTAAAGACGTTAATCTTGTTTGTTGCAAATAACTTAGAGGACAGAAAAGCACAGCAGGACCGAGAAATGGCGAGGCTGTTGGAGTACGTGAAAATGGCAAAGTTGTATGTAAAGAGCGAGGCAGAAGAGGAGTGGGCTAGCCTTTATCGGGATGTCATGCTTCAGGGAGGAAAAGAGGTCCTCATTGTCCTCTGCGAGTTGGACCACGTTGTGCCTTTATCTCGATCCTTGTGTGAGGACTCTTCACACGCTGAGGAGCTCGCACTCGCGATTCTGAAGCTCCACCAACGAAGGCGCTCTTTAGAAGAGTTCTTTGCCGAGATCTACGAACCTGATGGAGGATGTGCGAGGGGTCTGCTAGGGATGAAGAAGGTAATAGGCGAGTTGCGGATGATGATAGGAACCAAAGAGGCAGGATGGCTGGTACGAACCATGGCGGAGCTTTTTCGAAGCCCAGAGAGAGAAAACGAGGGAGAGGAGAAGACGCTGCAGAGAGCACATAAGCGGAGGAGAATTGACCATACTACCGCCATTAATGGGGAGAAGGTTGAGCTTTGTTTCATTCTCTTGGAAGGAACGAAAGGATACGGGGTAGAAGAGGAAGTAAAGAGGCTTGAGGAACGAGTCGATTCTTTCCTCTCATCTTTCCCCACTGGAGAGGGCGAGGCTTTATCTGAGGAGGAATCGAGAAGTCTTGCAGACTGCATCACTCTCAAGGCCGTGTGTAATGAAATGCGTCTGTCGGAGAGAGGGAATGAGGAGGAGGAATGGGAGTTGCTGTCCCCTCTGTTCAGAAATATTGACTGGAATAGATCGCAGCAATGGTTCTCTATTGTGTGTTCTGTCATCTGTATCCGAGAAGCAACTACTGACTGCAAAAGAAGACACGTCTCGTTTTCTCCTTTACTCCGGACGAGTCAGTTTCCGAAAATGGCCAAAACGAAGCAAGCAGTGGAAGATTTTCTGAGTCGCACTGTGCAGCTACTAACCCAGACCTTTGCGCCGGGTTTGGGAGAGAAGGGTGGCATGGGTGGCCTTCCACTTGATAGCTCATTAAAAGGAGAGGAAAGGCTGGCGTTGCTAGTGTGGGATTTCATAAGTCGAGAAGGGAGGATAGAGGTCTTCTCGTACGTTCGTCATTCCATCTAGACTGAAGCAAATTCTAATTCTTTTGACATAGAACGTATGCCTCTTCCCAACAATTAGATAGCCTAGCAAGGATTCTTCTCCTGCCGGTGTTGAACCATGATGCATCCTTTGCCAAAGGCTTTGCTGCTGGCCAATTGAGGCTTCTGGGATGGGCTGGTTTCTATGAACTTACCAGGCTACGAAGTGAGTTTCCTTTCGGCTGTTTTCTCGCCTGATCGTCTCTCCATCAATACAGCGAGTATCCTGACTGCTCTCATGGAATCGACTTCTGTTCCCTATGAGGGACCAACGCAGGCGCTGAAGGCTTTACGCACTAGCACCATCACAATCGACCAGGAGACGTTAGACACACTGGCCACCTTTACTCTAATAAAGAACTTCCCCATCGAATACTTATCAAAGAAAGTACGAAGGGATCTTGTGCAAAAGGCTGTCATATTGGATATACTTCTCTTATCACCATCTGAGCCTGGAAGCGACAGATATCAGGAACGGATCATGCTCAGAGAGCTGGTTAGAGCATGGCTCGGGAATGTACGCCGTTGACTTAGCTAAGGACACAGCTGATGAGGCTGCAGAATATCGCGCCGCACATTTTATATTGGCAGGTCTCAACTGAGGAAGTTATTCCAGAACTGGTACAGCCCACACTAGAAATGTTTGATTTGAACGTCATGTAAGAGCTTTGTCGCTTTATGATAGAGGGCATTTGACGCTTCCTCAGGGAGATAGTCGCTTCTGTGAACACAGGACTTGGACAAGAAAGACTGCAGAACCTCTTCTCAATGTTTAAATTCGATAATTTCTCGGCGCTCTCCCAATGCTCCAAGCAAGCTTTTGTCCTTATGGTCGACAGACTACTAGAGCAGATACCAGCCTCTCAGAAGTACGGTCATGTTTCATTACTGCTCCATATGCTAATTCACTATCTTAGAATCCCATCCGCTGTCAAGACGCATCTTCTCGCTTACGTGGAATCAGCAAGCAGCCCTTTGTCCCACCTTGCAAAAGAATTAGGAGAGAAGTTCAGTGCTGATCTGGCAGGCATCAAAAGCCTTAAAGAGGCAATGGATGTTCTCAGGAGCTTTTGGAGGCTTGCGCGTTGGCTTGAAATCGGTCAGTGTACAATCTTTCCTAGTAAGAAAATTGTTTGAAAACTTGATTAACTAGACACTTTCGACAATGAATTTCTCACTTTTGCTCAACTATCCGCATTGGCGACGGCAAAATATCTTCGAAATGCTCCACCCCTCGATAGCGCTTCCCTGTCCACTGTCCTATCTGCATTCAGCCTGTTCGAGGTTTCAATCCATCTCAGGCGTCGTTCAGCCAAGGGAAAGATATCTACACGTCCCGCTTTGGTGATTGTAGGTTCCTACCTGGAGCTTCTCCGACTTGCAGGCTCTGGTCAACATGGTGTGTGTCTTTTCAGGCGGCGGAGCTTACAATCTCACTCACAGCACAGATTTGATCCAAAGACGCCTCAAGGAAATGATCAGAGCAATGTCAGTGGTGGAGTACGAAGTGGCGCTCGAACATGTTCACACGGTTTTGGCGGATGCCGTTGTGACCCAGGACGATTCTATGGTCCTAGCCGTAATACAGTTAGCAGAGGCGTTTCTGTTAGTACAACCTGCTGGTGCGCTCGCGCTCTCCTAGTTCCAGTCCCCTTCAATTGTTCATGGTTGTTATAGACGCGGGCAGGCAAACAAGTGCATTCTTCACCCTAATCATGGTACAACTCGATGCGCATATTGGCTCACTCAACAGGAGGGAAGAAGACGTCGTCCGCAAAGTGCCTATCCTGCTAATTGTGGTAAAGGTTATAGAAAACTATTGTCGGGAACAGGTATATTTATCCTCAAATGAATTAATACGGATGCTGACAAGGAAATAGACCTTGCTACAGAGAAATGATGTCGTCCGTATTCTGTCGGTCTTGCACACTATCTTCCACCCTCCGTCATTTTACATGATCGATCCGCCATCGACCACCGCTTCGACGTCTGCAAGTCGGGGCACGACAATGGAAGCTCATGGAAAATACATCTTCCAATCCGTTTGCCGCAGTTTACAGATTCTCATCCGCCATCAGAAAGAAGAGTTAATTACCCTCTTTCCTCACCTCATTGGTCTCTGCACATCCGTGCTCAGTGTTCTTCGCGCTCCTGCTTTCACACTTGACGTCGGTTCAAAGACCCATCGTTCCTCTGTCATCACGTTCCCATCGTGGGCGTGGCCCGATCCACGTTCTCTTTCTCCTTGTCTCGGGATAGAGGAAGCGAAGGCGTTCTCGAGGCTGATAAGCAGCATGACGACGAAGCACTTCAGCCACGTTCCAAAGGCTCGCCTTTCCAAACCACCGCCGACCACTCTCTCAGCCCCGCTGTCGAAGCACGGACTCTTCCTTCTCCTGTCGTACTTGCGATTCTGCGTCGGAGATGCAAGGTTCACGATTCCAATGAGTTTCAGGAAGGAGCTCGAACCGGGTTGGTTTGAGGTGCTGAGTTGTATGGGTAAGCATGAACGAGAGAGCTTGATGAAGGGCTATCTGAGTGATCGAGATGAAGGAGAGCGGATGATTTTGAGGAAGTTGTTCAAGAAGTGGAATCAGGAGAGATATCAAGGATCGTAGGGATGGAGATTGATTTTGGTTTTATAGTCTGTCTCTAGGCACAGCACATTGATTTGATTCGTTACTTCTTTCGAGAGGGTATGAGACAAGCGACATTTCAAGCAGGCAGAGTGAAATGAAATAAAACAGAATAGTAGAAAAACGACCGTTTGGCCGTTTTGACAGTGCAACAAACGGTCAGATCAGATCATAGAACAGGGGACTGAATGATTGAAGAATTAGGACAGAGAGGGGGTTCGCAAAGAACGTCCTCGTTGGTTGGCACTGGTGGTCGGGTTGAGAGAGATTGAGAGAATGCATTTTTCCAGAACAGGTACGGACGTCGAAGCGACAGAACAGGACGAAGGAATAGAATAAAAATGTGAACGATCCAGACGATCAAAGAACGCTCAGCGGTTGGGACGTGACAGCGATAAGGAAAACTGTCGGGCTCTGTGGTTTTTCTTCAGACAAAGCATTGGTCGGAGAAAAGAGACAGCTCGCACCGATTACCAAGAATGTTGCTCGGTGGTGTAATCGCCATCCTTGGAGCGTTTCCAAGAGTGTTGCTCTGTGGTGTAGTCGCCGTCCTTGGTGGGTGCGCGTTCCTTCCACGAGTGTTGCTCGGTGGTGTAATCGCCATCCTTGGAGCGTTTCCAAGAGTGCTGCTCTGTGGTGTAGTCGCCGTCCTTGGTGGGTGCGCGTTCCTTCCACGAGTGTTGCTCGGTGGTGTAATCGCCATCCTTGGAGCGTTTCCAGGAGTGCTGCTCGGTAGAATATTCACCGTCCTTCGTGCGCTTCCACGACTTCTGGTCGGTGGAGATGTCGTCTCCCTTTCCGCGTTTCCAGGACTTTTGATCAGTCGAGATTTCGTCTCCCTTTCCTCGCTTCCAAGAATGCTGGTCAGTCGAGATGTCATCTCCCTTTCCTCGCTTCCAAGAATGCTGGTCAGTCGAGATGTCATCTCCCTTCCCTCGCTTCCAAGAGTGTTGGTCCGTCGAGATGTCATCCCCCTTTCCGCGCTTCCAGGAGTGTTGGTCAGTTGAGATGTCATCATCCTTGCCCTGCAAAAGCCAGTCAACACCACACCTATAGGACAATGCGATGACGAGGGAATAGCTTACGCGCTTCCACGAGTGCTGTTCGACGGAGATCTCATCCTTCTTCAAACACCCGAAACAAAACATTAAACCCAATGACCCACACATTACGAATACCAAAATGAGAAACACTCACTCCGCGTTTCCAGGACTTCTGGAAGTTCTCAACGTTTCCAATATCGGCCACCTCCTCCCTCTTCCAAGACTTCTGCAGAATCTCAACCTCTCCGATATTCGCTACCTCTCCATCCCTCTTCCATGACTTCTGCAAGATTTCCACGTCCCCAATGTTAGCCGTGTCCCTCTTCCAAGCACCGAGAGCTTGCTTGGCGGGGAACTGTCTTCCCGCAACTGCTCAGCAATAGAGAGACGGTCATGAAATGAAACTTCGCACGTTGCCGCCAACCTCGGCGCGCTACCCAACCCATCTCAACAATCTTTCCACAGCAAAACTGGAGAGAGTGAGACATACCTTGGCTGGAGCCGCGAGAGCGAGGGCAGCAAGGGATAGCGAAACGAGCAAGTTCAACTTTGTCATTTCCTATGCTGTGCGGTCAGCGCTGGAGGTGTGAGGGGGGTAAGGGGAATGCACACGCGAGGCTGTCTTATCTCAGAGATACTGTATCTATGATCAAATGGATAGACTGCTCTGAGAATTCTTGTCTAAGGAGGGATCGCTCTTCGGAATGGTCGTCTTTTTTAGTGCAACCAAGGTCTGAGTGGGGTGCCGACACCACGCGGTTCGTTGACGATCTCGCTCAAACTCTACGGCCCCTCCACGTGATGCAACGCGAAACGAATCCAGCATTTAACCACAAGCTTTGACATTTATGAACGTTCAGGCGACGATGAACAGTTCCATCCAACCAAGCCGAACCAAGCAGGGCCTATGCGCCTATCGCTTCAATTGACGTCCCAGCTCTGCAGCCACAATATGGGGCGAGTGTAACAAATGACACCTTGTTTTCAATCTCCATGCGCAATCAGTGCTGAGGCAGCAATATCGATACCATTTATTGTGGGAAGCCGAGGTCTGTGGGGGACATCAATCCTGTCAAGACATGGGCTCTCGTCAGTCACAGTTTCAGAAATCATTCAACCATCGCCAAGATTGGAGGCGGGAGCATGATGACGGAACGGGATCACTTACCCAAAGACATATATTTCCATCCCAGCTTGCCGTCACAACTTTACTCTGCATAACCGAACCGACGTCAGTGCTCGTCCACATGATATCGGAAGGCGGAAAGGGAAAGGAGAAGCAAGGACATAACGGAGGGACGCGGGGAACAAAAAACAAAGAGAGGTCAAGAAATCTCACAGTCTCGTGAGGCAGCCAAGCATGACTGATTAACACCTTCTTGTGCGCAGGCAATTTCTTGAGCAGCTTGGAATTCTTCCAGTCCCAGATCACCAGGTTACCGTGTCCGTCTCCGGAGCTGATGAACTTTCCGTCAGGCGAGAACGCAATCTCGCAAGCGTATCCCGCAACCGTGTGTCCCCTGAAAGCTTTCTTGCGATTCTGACGGAATGATTCGCCGGTGGAATAAATGAAGATCTGGTTGTCGAGTGATTGAAAGGCAAGGTACTTTCCTATCCATTCACAGCAACAAATCGCAATCGCGTTAGTTTCGCACGGACGTAACGAGTAGAGAGGGTTGTTGGATGACGGGGGTGAGAACGAAAATGATGAGAACAGAACGCACCGGACGGATGGGAGGCGACAGCTGGCATTGAATGCATAGTTGGTTCTGCGATATATTTGATCACCACTGGAATATCGAAGTCCCACACGCGTATCGTCTTGTCATCAGAGGTGCTGACGAACCTGTCATCGGAGGCGCGTTAGCGATATCATCCAAGCTCCAGACCGGGATCAAAGGGATGGAGGGGGAGACATGCCGACGGTTCTCATCGATAAAAGTTATTGTACTATTACCCCACAAAAAGGCGTCAACGAGTCAGTCCCCAACCTCAGGAACAGACACAATGAAACGTACTTCACCGGGCCGAGATGCTGGTCATACTCTTGAGTAATCTCGCCAGAATTGATGTCAAACTGAACAATCTTCTTATCCGCCATGCCAGCGAGGAAGATGTTCTGTTTATCGGGATCCGGGTTGAATTTCACGCAGTGGGGGACTTTGCCATTCGAGAAAGCTTGGATGCATTGACCTGCCCAATCGTTTCAATCACACTAGTCCAACTTCATTGCGCAGGCGGTGGAGGAGCCGTGGAACGGAAACGGAACAGAAATGGAATGCAACGACGTACCAGTTTCAGTGTCCCAAAGCTTCAACTGACGGTCATACGACGCGCTCATGAACTTGCGTCCATCATTGGTGAAGCATACATCCTTGACAGCTCTCGAGTGACCCATGAACGTGCGCAGACATTTTCCTTCATGGTACACGTCCCAAAGCTATTCCACCCAACATCTTCATCAACGGACTGCTTGCAGAGTAAAATGAAGAGGAGAAGCAGACCTTGATCCGATTGTCCATGCTCGCGCTGAGCATGAGATGGCCGCTTCCCGGAAAGAGACGGATTGCAGATACACCTTTGGTGTGACCTGACCAGGTGTGGATGCAGGATTTGGGGACGTAGCATTCTTGCTGTCCTGGCTCTTCGGGGGTGAGGTTGACGTCGACATCTTGTGGGATATGCATGTAGGTACGGCCCAAATAGTCTGTAAGACTCTTGCCTATCGGGACGAAGCAACGTCAACGATCACCTCATCACCTCTCACTCAAAAAACAAAGGAGAAGACGAACCATGAAACACGCTCTTTTCCTCCCCAAAGCCCACCTCACGTCCTCTATCAATGCGTGCCTTCTTCCCTCCCTCCTTCCTCAGCGTACTCATCACTTCCTGTTCCTCCCACTCCTCCTGCGTCGGCTCACCCTCTCACCCACCCTTTCGTCCTCCCAACCCGCCCAAGGTCCCTTATACTCCCTACTCTCGCCTTCCTGACCTTCCTCATCGAACACGCCCAATTCGCCCTTCGCATGCCGCTTCCGCTTCGTCGCCCGTACAGCGGAACGAGAGGGTGCGAGATCGGTGGAGAGTTGGCCGCCGTTCGAATACGCGGAATGGACGTCGCCGATGAAAGGTTGGACGTGTGAATTCAACAGGGAGGGATTGTGCGCGTAGCCTGAGACGTGGAAGGAGCGTTGTTGTCTCATGAAGTCGGCATCGTTGAATGCTTGCGGTTCGATGTTGCCTTTGTATCCGCCGTCTTAGCTTTTGCTTTTGGGAGGTAGAGGAAGTAGGAGTGGAGACACACCGGTGAGAATGTTTTGTCTCTCCATGTATCGACTACTCCATGGGTTTTTGGGTCCTTGTATTGGCTTGGAAAGGTCCTCCCAGGCCAGATTCACATTCATTTCCGTGTCTCCTGGACGGAGGAGGATCTGAGAGGAATTTTGAACCCCTTCCTATTCGCCACAAATATAAAAACGATTTAATCAGCTAATTCCCCTCTACAGCCACAACCACAACACCCAACGCTGGCGAGATAGAAAGTCACGCACAGTCAAAAGCACAGTTGGTGCTGAATCTATTTCCATGCCTTCTGCTTTCTTCTTGGCCTCCGTAGCTGTAGATTTATCCCCAATCCCAGACAATCCAAAGACATCTCCATCCACAGTGACATCCTCATCCTCCTCATCCATGCCCTGCACTCCATCCAAACTCGGTGGCGGCAAAGCAGCTGAACTCGACTTCGATGTGGGAATAGACGTTGAAGAAGAAGGCAGGGGACTTTCTTCGTCAGAGGAATCGTTGTAGCCTGCTACTAAGGGCGACATTTTCAAAGATGTTGGCTTCTTCAAAGGTTTGGTTCTTGTTCACTCTAGTTCCGCGGCTGCGAGTCGGGCAAATGCTAGCCGCGGACAGTGATCTTGCTATTTCGCACAAACCAACGCCCTGCTTTGTGAATTCATGAAGACCTTGTTCAGCCAGAAAGTGGCAATTGGGTACTTCTCTCTGGCTGGAGCCAGTCGGCCTGTTTCTGTTCACGTACCTTGAGCAGCTTGACCCAACTTTCTGGCCGCGGAATCGAAGAAGCGTCCGCGCGAAGGACGCCAGGTTTGCATCCTGTACGGACGTTATGACATCAGGTTGTTCTCTTTGCATTGACGCTCACAATCCCTGCTTCAGTTTGCTTGCTTTTTAGAGTCTAGTGGCACCCTTTATTTCCCTGTTATATCGAAAGACGAATTAGATTGTCGCCAGAGTGTCAGTTTGATATTGTTGGAAGGTAGAAGCAAAGTCGAATAACTATTCAGCATAGAACTTGGCAGACGAACGAAATCGGTGTGTTTCTTTCTTACTGCAACGGTGGAGAGGTTGGGAGAGCTAGTTACTCACACTATTTACTGCAAAGATTTCAAAATGTCTTCACTCATGAATTTCTACAACCGGTCCTTCGCGCGCTCACCCTACAAAACTCTCTTCGTCACCAATGGCGTTCTCTCGGTCGTGGGAGACACAGCGGCCCAGCTCATACCCATCCTAGTATGCGTTTCCTTCCTACCTTCCCTTATTTCAACATCTGAGCACACACTCATGCTGTTCCATGTGGAATGTGCAGTCGGGCAGTCCTGTCCCCTTCGACTTCGAGCGCTCCTTCCGTTTCCTAACCTTCGGTTGTTCCATGGGTCCCCTAATCGGCAAATGGAACGAGTACCTGGAATACAGATTCCCACTCCGGCCTCCATCCATCAGTCCTCTCATTCCTCAAGCGCCGAAGGGACAGACAGGGAAGCAAAGTGTGAACGCGAATGACTTTAAGAGCGCAGAGAAGGCTGTGAAAGATTTCATGAAGCAACAAGAGGAATGGGAGAAGGAACAGGAGAAGGAGAGGGGACGAGAGAAGGAAGTCAGCTATAAACAGTTGGGAAAGAGGGTGTTCGCTGACCAGATGTTCATGTATGTCTTCTCCCTATTTTGCGATGGACGGTCCTCGGCCTGTGAATTGATATCTTGCTCTGTCGGTTTTGCATCGGATGAAGGGCCCCTCTTGGACTAGCTCTCTTTTTGACGAGTATCAGTCTGTTGGAGGGAATGGAGATCCCTGATATCTGGGAGAAATTCAAAGAGCTGTATTTCAAGATCCTTCTCGTTAATTGGCGGGTGCGGTCGTTGATTTCTCCATGATACAATGGCGCTGACGGGTAAAACAGATATGGCCCATAATACAAGTAGGGCGCCATCTCACCATTCCAAATCGCTATTTAACCTGGCACATGAATAGCTGATCAACTTCCGCTATCTGCCACTTCGTTATCGAGTCCCGTATTCTGCATCAATGGGTCTGTCTTGGTCTCTTCTCCGTAGCCCCATGCTAACTTGATTCTAATTGTTGCAATGTAATAGGCGTCCTTTGGACCATCTATCTCTCCTACATCAATTCCCAATCTATCACTCCTCCAATAGAGCTCGGGGAACACGAAGTAGAGAAAGATGGAGAAGCAGGAGAAAAGGTCAATGTTGGATAAAGCTTGGGAGGTTTCGAAAACGTGAGCGTGAGAAATGTGAGCACGAAAAAGTGGAGCGATTTGCAGAAACCCGACTGTTTCTGCTGTGCATAATTTTCAGTTTGTATATATCACTATCACAATCCAGTTTTTGAGAACTTGGTCAAGGGCTACGCAGAGCACGTGACTGTACTCAACACTAATCAAGAACACTCACATTCTTTTCCCTGTTTCGGGTTGTTCTGTCATGCTAGCGTCAGGGTGGTCAGCTTTATTCGCATTACTTTTAAGTTCAGTCTTAATTCTATGGGGGCAGCACGAGAAAATGACCTAAACGCATCGAATTCAGGAACACCGATTCCATCGCGCCGCGCCGTATTTCGCTTCTTCCCTCGCCGATGGTGTTGATATTGGCTGCTCTCAGCCCTTTCGAGGGTCCTGGAGCCCAAACCGGTCTACAACCGAGTGTGAACGTTCCAGGGCCCGTCTATCTCTTTCTGGCGGCCATGGGGTTTCGAAATCGAGCTCTTGTTCCATCTCCGTTGGCTTCTCTTTCTGATTTTGTGCTGAGATGCACGTCGACCGTGGCGGCGTAATAGTCTTCTCAACGAGATGAACGATCGCCCAATCAATCAAGCTCGTCTTCTAGAAGTTTGGCTGGAGAATTCTCCCGTGCTTCTACGATTAATACATGAAGATGAACGGGGCACGCACAACGTCTATGTTTTCGGATTGTTTTGTCGCTTCCTCGTTTTAGAAGCGCAGCTTTCTTTCGGGACATCCATCCCGAGGGGAAGGAAACAATCAAGGTCAGATATTTGCTGACTCCTTCGCTGCAGAAGACCGTTTCTGTTGTTCGTGAGGACACCCGTTGCTATTCAATCAGTTGCTCCCCATTTCCGATATATGTTGTCACGGAGTGCTGAACCTACTGGAGGTGGACCTTTGCGCGTTACGTTCGGGTCATCCGCACTCAGGGACGGTGCAGGTCCTTCTTTGCGGTAGTTTCTACGCTCAGCCTGTTTCAATATCCAAGCCTTATTCCAAACGCATGCATGCCAATCGACGAATTCGTCGATGTGTTTGTTCAATGCCTTGGAGATCGAGTGTCCCCTGCAGCATCATATTGCGCATATAGTGTTGGGCTTTGCATTCCATCGAACTCCACACCCCGGCCTACCGCACCTTCGTTGGCTTCCGTCTGGCGTTCTTAGCTGCAACAAGAGGAGCTTTCGAGCTTTCAAAGTTGACGTCGGTGAGACCTGCTGATCCGGTTATTGTTCAGTTTAGGGGGTTTGACAACGTCGGTCTCCATCAAATTACATAGGTGCTTAATTCAGCCTCGAACTGAGCCTCGAGGTGCATTGAGATAACTGTGGAGATGGAAAGAGGGGCAGCGGTGACTGGAGCTTCTAAGATTTCAGCTGTCGGGTTCAAGCTGTATGGAAGGGATGATTTCTGATGCAAGATGTGCTGTACAATGGGCCGATCCCACCTCAGGGCATCATGCGTGCTTGACATCAAGTCCCCTGCGACTTTCCCCTGGATTCTCGATACTCTAGACGACTTTGTTATTTCTAAGGCAAATCTGGATCTCATCGCGCCACAAGCCTGGCCTCAGCGCCAGGCGTCGGCGCTGATTGCCTTCTAGCGCTTTCCCAGGGCAAAGGCGCATCTCCTCTTCTTTCTCCAGCCTTCACCGAATCTTGCATCTGGAACGGATAATCTTCGTTTCTCTCCTGACCCTGACACCTGTCGACGTCCTGCCCTGCAGACCTCGGTTATTACTAATCGGGCAGCAGCAGGTGAGCGGTGAGGGGAATGGGGACCTCTCGAAGTGCCAAATGGAAAGATCTCCATCCTTACAGTGTCTCCTCAGTAATCTATCTCCTCAGTAACGAACGGACACAAGCTCAGCTTCTGGTAACTTTTGGAGGCGTAATTATCGATCGTGGTCCTGGGCCGTCGGCGCAACGCCAAAAGCAACTGGTTTTGGGTTGTGTGGGCCCTTTGATCGACCGTTCCCGAACGATGAGAGGTGAACCTTTCTAAACCTTCCGTGACTGAATCCTGAAGTTGTGTGGAAATTGCTCACGCAAAGCTCACGACAGAGTGAAAGCGCCAACGATTCGCGCACCCGCTCGTTCGTGAGAGATAAATCGATTTATCGTCATGGTGTGGCATTGGACCTGGAATTCAACTCCCGCTTGAATTGCGACCCCGTGTGGGCTGAGGCTGGAGAAACAGAGTTAAGGTAAGGGGACAACACTCTATCTCACTCATATTCTCCGCCACTGATTCTGGCTTGATTCACAAACTTACCTCTATTCAGAGGTGTTTTCAAAATATAAAGCTTGAAGGTCCTTCTTTCCCACAGTCGCTCGAAGGCACTCCGTTCGCCTCCTACCTGGCATCTGGAGGTGCGCGTGCTCCACCTGGCTGTAGGTGAGTTGTACTTGGCCCATTTTATTCAGGAATTTGATTCGAAGCCTAACTATTATTATTTAAACAGGCTCAGTAAACCTTACCATCTTTGCCTGCGTCTGCCCCCTTAAAACAGCGACCTCGCATGGAAAAGGTGCCCGCTTTGAGGCCCTCACGTCGACATTTGAGAGCTTTTGCTCCACCTTGGTCGCCATTTGTCTTTCAACTCTCCCTTTGTTCTCCCTCCCCGCAGCATGCCCTCCATCAAGAACACAATTCGGCTTCCTTCTCTCAAGGATGCGGTGGGAGAAGAAATATACCTCGCGACTCGTAATGGGTTTGGTGCAGAAAGTGAAAGCTACCAAGCTGGTCAGCACCTCTTCGATCTGCCTTGTTTTCTTTACTGAACATTTCGCTGAAGAATATTTTGTCACTCGAATGATTGGCAGCGACAAAACTAGGCTTCGAGCAACGTTTTCGGCGATGCACGACATCCCTGCCATCCCATATCCGTCTACATCCTTTCAGAGATACGATTCGCTCCAATCCTCCCACCTTTCTTCCTCTTCCTCCGCACGTGGGACCTCACGAGACCTTGGGCGAGAGTTACAAGCAGCCATCGGACTCTCTCAACTTGGGCAATCATCTACTTCGCCTTATCGACTCTACCGTCATAGCTCCGACGTCGATATCCCGATAAAGGCACCATCGACATCGAGCAACGATAGCACTTCATTACTACAGCCAAAGGTTCGTCTACATTTCTCATTCAGTTGCAAGCGTCCATTTCCCAATGACGGACGTCATATCTAGCAGGAGCGAAGCGTCAGCCCATCAAACATTGGCTCCGAACCAGAATTGCTCGATAGCTCCACATCCGCTGGCTCTCCAGAGTGTTCCTCCAACGTTATTGCGCATGACGAGAGGAAATTTTTCTGTCGCCATGAGAATTGTAAGAAGAGGTTTACGAGGAAGTATGACAGGGACAGACATGCGAGGAGACATACTGGCGAAAGGTGTGCTTCTTTCTTCGTCGTTGAGGTCGGGAGTGACGAGAATCCTATGCGTAGGCCGTACAAGTGTGAAGGGTGTTCCCTAAGCTTCTCAAGAACGGACGCCCTGCAGTATGTCTCACTTCACTTTTTTGCTCCTTCATGGTCTCATCTTCCGCGATCAGGCGTCATCATGCTGCAGTTCTCAAGGGTCGCGTCCCTAAATGCCTCCTATACACGGGGGCATAGCATAGTCTCCATCCGTTTCCAACTCAATTCGTTCAGTGCCCCATGGACGTTCACAAAATCAGTGCCTTCGGTGCCGTTATCGGTTTATGTCTCATTATTCTCATCCGTACCCCAATGCTCCCTCTCCATAAGTAGTCTGTCTCCAGCCTTATTTTCAGTCGTGTTGTGCGGAAGTGCTTCAATTCTCAGGTTGTATCATCAAGGTTGTCCGGTATCAATCAGGTTTACGACTTTTCACGAATCAATATTATAGCTTCCAATTTCATCATTGCATCAATGAGGGAGAAAAGAGAACACTGTTCCTACTGCAGCGAGGATGGTTGCAATGAGCAGAAGGAGATAATCGATGACCAGTTCAGTTCGAGAAAGCTTGCCTTTCCACAAGGTCATGTATGCAGTCAAAGGGCCGATGACCTTCCTGATGGCATGAGCATGGTAAGATGGAGGAAGTTAAGGAGCTTACACAAATCACGAATGCAGAGAAAGCTCCCAGAAAGGACATGACTCTGTCGAAATCAGGAATAACGATGGCAATGGCGAGCAGTAAGGTAACGAGGCTGACTTTCGTCAGCGCTCTCCCAATCATTCTCGAGCGAGCCGTATAGACAATGACATGTCGGTTGTAGTGGGAAAAAGAACTATCGTAAGCCTCTGTTGTTGCTGTAAGGAAGGATGACTCTCTGCCTGATACCTCCTCTGGACGGAGAGAAGACGTGGAAGCTGAGTGCCCAGCACCGGGTGGCTTGAGTAACCCATCTTCTTCTGCTTCGTCTCTCGACTTCCTCCTCTTTGGTCGAGGTTCATCTTCAAGATCGAGCGCGAGGATGTGCTCCATAGTGGAAGCGAGCGGCTTGAATCCAAGGGCGAATTTCGCCACGGGATTGATGCCTATCATCCAGACTGCAAACTTGTTCAGGGCGGCAGAATACCCAGGCGTCTCGAGCAGATTGATCGTGATTTCGTCCCTGATATTTCTACCAAACCTATTTCAGAAGTTTAAGCAATTTACTAGTCCCAGTTGTGCAAGCGGCGGTAACGACGCACATGAGATAACCTGCTACACCCATGATTCCGTAAACAGCGAAGGTCACGATGTAAGCGATGTTGAGCATCTTGTCGAACTTCTCAGGACGATCCAGATCTCTAGCCAGAGATGGAATCACAGCGTGACCAGAAAACTGTTCAGGGCAGCAGGACAGGACATCAGTTTACCTGTCCGATTCTCAAGCGGAGGATCACACATACTCCCGACATGATGAGGCCACAGCTAAGAGGTATTCGGCGCCAATCAGGACTCCAGAATGTATGCGCTGGTTCCCGTAAACTTCCAGGAGCATTGGGCTTGCTCGCCCCGTCGATCAAGACGACAGCAAGAAGACTGAAAGAGGAAAATATTCCGACGAGCGAAGTAAGAGATAGAAGTCGTAGTGGCATGAAGACCGTCGGTACAAATCTGAGGTACAACTATTAGACCGTGCAATGAAATGATTAGTGCGGAGGGTTAACTGACAGAAGGAACCCGATCAGTTTGAACATCGTGGGCGACGAACCCAAGAGTCCGCTGAGGGTATCTCCAAAAAGGACAAAAAATGCAGTACTGTTCCAGAAATGTGAAATAGGCTGAAACAGGGGGAAAAACGAGCGTACCACAGAGCTGACAACTCCAGGCAGAACAGAATGTTGATGAAAGTCTTCGAGTTTGGGCCAAAAGCCTTGAGTCCAATATCTGAATAGTTCTTCAATGAAGAATCCGAGTACATAATTCGAGCAAGCAGTTTCCCACTAGAGACAGTGTTAGTTTGTAGAAAGGTTAGGAGGTAGGACCCACGTATAGTTCGTTACACCTCCACAGAAAATGAGTAGAATAGACCCTCCAATCCATCCAGCGTGACTGAAAGCCAGAGGTTCCGAAAGAATTCCGACACCTGTACCCAAACTCTAAGTATTTCTTTCAAAGCCTGGGTGCATGACAGCAGACCAATGAGGACGTTAATCGTGTTGAATAGAGTTTGGCCAAAGGTGGACGAGCCTGCGGGTAGGATGCCTTTCCGGAGCTTGTGCTTGGAAGAGGATGAGGATCCCGTTCGCGTAAGACGGGGAGGTGTTGGTCCCAAATAGGAGAGATCGGGAGATTTGTATGGGAGCTGCGATTGAGAAGGTGAGCCTGAATTGAGGAGGATTCCCCGGAGAGCTGGTCTTCCTCTGGATGTGATGAGGGGAGTTCGTTCGTTCGCAACCTCGGACGCTTCTCTCGACGGTTTACGGTGTAGCGAGGACGCGTTCTGAGGAAGAGGTTCGTTCCACTCATGTTCCTCATTCGATACTGGAACATGAGGAGTCGTTGGGTCATCTTCATTCGTCTCGTCCCAATCCATCCCATCTTCGTCACGTCGATCCTCGTCGTATCGACCACTGTCAGCGAAAGATTCCCGCTCGTCATCGTCATCATACTCGCCTCGATAACTCCCTGCGAAAGAAGGAGCATCTCGTGTTGCCAGATTCGAGGCATAGAAAGTTTGTGAACGGGAGTAGGAGAAGACGAGGTCAAGGGAGGACTGAAGAATGGAGGAACTCCCTCCAGATTCGTGACCTTCATTCTCTCTCGTCCTGGCAGGAATGGGTTGAGCCATATTTCAGGCTTCTACTCTATTAGTCAGTAATGTTCCGTCACAACTATCATAATGGCTCCCCTTCTCAGTCGTCAGTTTGTCACGATATAGATATCTTCAGGCTGCGCCAGACCAGACGCAATCAATCGTGCAGGCTGTGGCTGTTCGGCTTCAATTTCGCAACCCTCAAAGGGGAGCTGACAATTTGAGGTGATTGAGCGTAGAGGCAATCTTGGTGGTTTTACCCTGCTGCGATAAGGGATTGCGGTTGCAATCTCTGTCACGCGACGCATTGAAGTATTAGGTACTCTTACATTTAAGCCTGGCGCACCCTGTACTTCACAGACTTATGACAGGAGCTAACGTGGACTGTGCAAATAGGAAGCAGGAGGTGGATCATAAAGAATTACAGCCGTGGGAGAGCCAATTGTCCCATAATCTACACATCAATTCGAGTAGACACAGCTTTACTGACTGAGAATCTGGTTTACGAATTGCTTGTAATTGATATTCCCATCACTTTCGGAGCACATTCATACGTTAGATGGCAATCGTAACCGGACGGAAGACGAACCTTCCAACGTGAACTCCCTTGAGCAGCTCATCTACCTCCTCATCCGTCAGCTTCTCTCCTAAGCTCGTGAGAACATATCGAAGCTCTCCAGCTCCGATATACCCATTCTGTTCTTTATCAAAAACTTGGAAGCCGCGGATGAACTCATCTGTTTCCATTGACACTCATCAAAACGACGCGGTGAGAATGGAGCAACCGTACCCGCAGTTCCAGCCGGTTTAAAGCCATTAGGACGATTCAGTATCTTCTGAAAAGTTGAGAAATCAACTGCCAGTAAATTCATCACCTCCCCCTTTCCACGAACCGGGAGAAAGAAGCAACATACTGTCTCTCGGAGCGGTGTTGGCCAAATCCGCAACCTCAGCTTGTGTGGGATTCTGCCCCAGAGCTCTCAGAAGATCACCAAGCGATTCGCGGGCTATAGTCCCATTCCCTTTCTTGTCGAAAAGCGCGAACGCCTCTTTCGCCTCTGCCGAACATCAACACATCAGACATGAGCTGAAGAGGGCAGGGAACGAAAAACCAGCATCGGGATCCTACCAGAAACACATTAGGAGAGGAACATAGTGAGGAGAGAAACGAACCATTGTTTGGTAGGATTTTACACTTGATTCGTAGTAATGTAATGAAGAGGAAATAGGGATGCTGAAAACTGTTAACCAAACGCCCGAAACTTTATCAATCCTTCGGGTCACGTGCCTATCACTTTGATGTCTGCGTTTTGAACGACATTTCAGGAAAATGGACCAGTAGGTATGGCTATGAGCTTGTTGCTTGCAGGTGAAGACGTGAATTAATGCGCGAGACACTGTAGTGCCGCCTGAAGGATTAAGTTGTTCCTCAGCGAGCCCTTTGCTAACTACTCACTTCGTGGTGTCAATTTTGAGTTGTCTGCAAGGGCTATGACTTCGCTCTTCTCATGCCCCTCCACTTTACATCATCTGGTATCTTCCCACGTCCATCCAAGCCCAGGAAAAACGTTGGAAGTGCCGAAGAAGCTGGCTTTTGCCTGCCTATTCTGGCCAGCTATAAAATCCCGTAGTTTTTCCTGCAATCCGTCCACAATCAGAAAAATTTTCCATGCTTGTACAAAGAGGAGAAGAACACACGGGATCTCCATTCATATTTGCAGGATTGGAGAGGAAGCGCTCGAATTGATGGCGGATGAAATCGACAGCTTCTCGGCGCGTTTGAAGATTTCCTAGACCTGCGAACGGCTAAGTACTCGTAAAAGGCACAGTAGAGGCGATAGTGGCGCACTCCGCGTATCTCGAATCGTGTTGCGATATAGTGACCAGAAATGCGCCTTCAGCACAAACTAATACATGGGTACGGTCAACAGATGGCACTTAGTGGAGGGTTTGAGGTGGCGCACAAATTCTAATGGAGGACCTGACGGAAAACGACGACTATCATTGCCTTTTTGTGTGCCATAGAAGCGGCAGGAGGTGAGATGTAATGCTGGTGCAGCTGGAGTGACGGCGAGGTGGCGAAGTGCAGAAGTTGGACAGACCGTGATAATTGATTTTAGTGATTCAAACTTCTGCATGAGAGAAGCAATAAGCGAAGGATATGTCAAAGGGCAGGTAACTATATCTGTTATGGTGGAATGCAACTCTGGCAGAAGGGACCGAAATTTGAGGAGCACGTGAGATTTCTTTGTTCTACTTGGTCTGTTGTCTCCTCTTTGCGAATGGACAATTCGAATAGTAGTCACCAGTTCACAGCGTGCCAAATGATATGCCTTGTGATCTAAGTGTCAAGCTTCAGTACAGTCCAAAGTTCATTCCGTCAGTCATTTTAGAAGTGGCCAGCCAAGGTCAGGATTGCAGGGAACCCAGCCCCGTTTCCCTGAACCACCTCCAGTCAGCCCCAGTCAGACGAAGTTGAAAAGGAAGTTCATTGGAGTACATATTGACGGATTTCCACTACAGAGAAGGGTGCCGAATTCTCGACTCCTCACATGCAAGCGTCACGGCTTCTCTGGAAAACACGAACGATCTGGTTCGCGAATGACTTCTATGACCTCAACGCCAGTACCTGACCAGCTAGATCAGCGGTTCTCGCCGCCTGTCGCTTTTTGAGTTAGTTTTAGGCAGCTCTGTTCGCGATGGAGTAGCGAAAGAGGGCAAATAAACACGGCACGTCATCCTTCCATATAAAGATGAAAGAAGACCTCTCCTTCCTTGCGTTCACGCGTTCACGAGTTCGTTTCTCTCATTCACGTTCCACTTGTTTCCTGTTTCCTTGTGAAAGAATCTGCACTCCAGTTCCCCACTGACTTCCACGACAGCAAGAGCCTCCGCAGCAAACACTGGCGGGTGCATCATCGGATCCTTTTGACACAGCACAGCAAAGCAAAGACCACAAAGATTCCATCGAAAGTGGATCTCTGGATCTTTCTCGAAGTTCTTGCACCCTTATCTATCCCGGTTGCCCAAAAGGTATCTCTTTAGCTTTAGCTCTTTTCTTGGTCTGCTGCAGCAACCTGACTCTTGCTTGCATTTAGGGAGCGCAGCATCATAAATCCTAGCCTGTCCAACAAACGCGAATCGTTCCCCATCTCTCTCGTCAATGAGGCAAGTTAGCTGGATTTTGTAAGGTGTCCAGTCCATCGAGAACGCGAACTGGCAAGGTGGAAAGCTGTGTATATGTGAGCTTTTTTTCGTTTTTGACGCCCAACGCGGTGGACGTGGAGTTCGTGTGTCCGGTAATTCGCGGGCTTAGCGGACTCCTCCGAGTGGTATAAAAGGGCAGAGACCAAGTCATGCCCCTCTTTCATCCCAATCGATAAACTGCCCTCCAAGGGATCCTCTGGCTTTATAATGCCCAATAGCGTCTAAAATCTTCTTCATTCGTGACAAAGTCGATTTTATTGCCCACCACGACGCTTTCCAAGCCCTTTCCATCATCCTCAGATCATGAGCAGACCTCCTGCGGCTTTTCATCCGATTTTTGACTTTGTTAACCAGTTACCAAAGTCTGCGAAAGCCCGACGACTGCTACGTCCTCGCTGACAAGTCGAATACCACTCAGCAAGCTAAATATCGAATACCAATAACAGTCACATTATCCGGCCTTTTCGAAGGTTTTAGGATCGTTAGCTATCTTATATCGCATCAAAAAGGTCTTCAAATCTATCTTCAGTAAAGGAGAAACTCGTTCTGCTAGCCAATCTTCTTAGGGATCGCTCAATCACTTCAGCAGAACTTCAAAACCATGGCTTACAACAGCTCTGACTTCGACCGAAATGATTCGGGAGAAGTAATCAATAACAACATCTTCGACATCGATTTTGAAGACCTCGATCTATTGGGGAAGAATGGTGGGAGCGAGGGTGGGAATGGAACCAAGGTCGGTGAGGGGTCCTACTTTCCTACTTATGGGTTGGACGGAGGTGTGGGGGGCATGGATTGGGAATCCTCGACTGGAGGAGTGATGGACTCCATGCTGGGAAGCAGTACGCTCTGTCCTAAGTTTTCCGGTCTTACGACTGACAAGGGTGGAGCAGATAGCACCGATTTTGACTTTGGTCCTCTTGATCTCTCGAAGACGGACTTCAGCAAGCATTTCAACACTGTGCCCGTGAACACGAACGAAGAGGATGCGGCCTTCTTGGGCTCCTCATCAGCAGCTGCTTGGTCTGTTTACATGAGCCCAGCAGTGTTCACGCCGTTCAATCACCCTCCGTCCTCCGTTTTCGATTATCTTCCCGAGCCCACCTCGTCATACTTGGAAAGCGATGCCCATCCCACCAATCTGTTCGACAACGACCCGCTCTTTGGCACTCCTCATCCTCTGCTTGGAGGGTCGAACTTGTCCACTCCAGCTGATGATCCTCTGCCCATTACTCCGCTGACGGACGGGAACGCAAGGCAGCCGGCAATCCGTCAAAATTCCAACGCGGGTTCCATGGCTCAGTTCGACATGAGCTCTGTGATGGGTTCGGCTACCCAGTTCGATATCAATTCCCCGATTATCGGGATGAACGATATCTCGATGGATTTCCCGAACGCTTCTCTGTTTCCGTCCCTCTTCAACAACAAGAAGCGGTACAGCCCTGTGGGGACGAGTTCGTCCCTCTCGGCTCCTCCGGTCTTCCCACAGGCTTCAACCTCTCTGTCTGCGCCGCCGGTGTTTCCCCAGGCCTCCACCTCCTCCCCTGTGGTTCCTATGCTCTCCCCAGCGCCTATGATGTCTCCTGCCTTGAGGTCGCTGCGTTCACCTTCATTGAGGTCTCCTCCTGTGCGCGCCTCGCCCTACGTTAGGACGCCGATCTCGATTGATGCGCCGACTCAGTCGCGGTATGTTGTTGCATTCCTCATCATTTGTGCACCTACTGATGGTTTGATGTGTCAGGGCGTACTTGACACCGTCTGCAACGTCTCGGAAGGTCATCCCAGCGTTCATGGATAAGAAGATGGGACGGCTCGGTTCAAACATCTCCCTTGAGACCGTGCGGAGGAATCGGCAGTCTCCTCACGATTCCCCGATCACGGAAGTCCCACAGGAGATTCAGGAGGCGATCGAGAAGAAGCGACGGGCGAATTGTGTGAGCGCTCGGAAGCTGAGAGCTAAGAAGCAGGAGCATGTCAAGGAGCTGGAGAAGATGGCCGCCGATCTGAGAGGGGAGATTGAGGTGTTGAAGGCTCGGGCGGGGGTGGCGGAGGAAGGGTTGAGGTTAAGGAGGACCTTCGCTGGGAGTTTTGGGATGCTGGAGTGAAGGCGGAGGCGAGGACGTGTGGTAAGGCATGTGTTGGTCCGTTTTGTTTCGTCCACATTCCACTTTTGCGTTTTGATTTTAGTTCCCAATGTGGAAGGGGTGTGCTTTGGTGGTGGATGAAAAGTAGTGGTGTTAGTGCCTCTGTGTTTCTTTATGTGTATTTCTAGCGATGTCTTTCTTTCGGTTCGAAGTCGGGTTCTCTTTCCCCTTCGTGCCATCCCCTCCCCATCTCATCCAATCCAACTACAACAAACCGTCTCATATACTTGCTTGGTCTGTTCTCGATCACTTGTGACATTCTGGCTCCTCGTTTTGTTGAGGAGCAGGATCACCCATTCGGCTTGCTTCGTCTTGTCTACTGTACAGTTTCTCTCGTTATGACTGTCATGAGGAGTGCAATCGCAAAAAGGATTTGTTGGCTCTATCAATATTACTAGCAGCACCTTCCGAACTGAACGAACCTGCCATGAGAGATTGGAATGGAAGCCTTTTCTTTTCCTTGTCTTAGTCATGCTCTAGTATCGAGCAATGTCTAGTCTGCTCGGTTAGTGAACTCAGTGGCGACTTTTGTTCTTCCTCTTGCCTCGATAACCAACCCAGTATGACAACGCCCAACTCCCTTTCCGCTCTCTCTGTGACCCTTGTTCCACCGTCCTCATGCTACCTCTCCATATTGGGCTCATTCGACTCAAACCTGCCCAAGGAACAGCAACTGGTGTTATGTCGCGGCCAGAACAAGTTGGAGTTGTGGAGGGTGGATAAGAATACGGGGAAGATGGAGTGCTCGTGCTCCAGGGACGTTTACGGCGTCGTGAGGGGATTGAAGAGCTTCAGGCTGACGGGAGGGACTAGAGGTACGCTCGTTCGTTCTCTTCGGATGTTTGGGACGCGTGTTGCAGTTTTGTTTGTTTTTCGTGTTTTGGTGTTTTGAGGCAGAGTGGTGTCGATCCCAGTCGTAGTAAGGCATGGAGAATGATCCGCTGGCTTTGATTTGACGGCTCGGTTTGTTTTTTGTGCGAAGGAATCATGAGGTTGAAGCTGAACCGCCGGTCGTGTAGTTTATTGATTCCATTCCTACCTTTGGGGGGTATCGAAATCTCCTTCCCATTCGTTTTGTAGATTACTTGATTCTGGACCATTTTCAGTCATATTGAAGCAGCATGAAATCATTCATTCTCGAGTGTTGACCTGGTGCTCCAACCGTTGCATACAATCTTCACTCTGTGTGCAGTTCTTATTTCATATTACGCTTATTGTTGCACAACATAGAACCGGCGTTGAAGACTCTGCTTGCTGTATGTTAAATCTTACCTTTGACCACTTGGGTTTGGCCCACCTGCGTCAAAGGCATAACAGACTTGCAAGATAAGTGACTTCAGTATACACGCTTCAGCCATGAATATCTACCCAGTCCTATGAAAAACTTCTTGTCTTTGGCGTGGTCTACATTCTTGCGTTGTGCGCAAACATCAAACCCTCAAACTGAGACAACTATTTATGTTCGTCTTCTTTTCGCAACATGAGACCTTGAAATGCCTCGGTGCTCCCATATTGAACCTCTTATTCAACTCTTGGAGACAGGCGGTCAAGGTCATTACTGATGGGAGACTGCCGGCTGGAGCCAAAATGTTAATCTGTTTCGGTTCATTCTTCCTTGGTTGCTTGTCGCGGATTATTGGCCGCTTGCTGAGTCCACATCTGAGGAAATAGCAAAGATGTGAGACAGAAGTAGCTTACGAAGAAAATTGTCTGCAAGGGTATTATTTTCATTTTCAGCGAAACAAATCTCTCGCTCGATAGCGAAGTTGTTCTTTCGCTTGGTACACTGCTCCTGTTCCAACCAAATTCCTTTATTCGGCAACTATGATCTTGTTCTAACTGTGATACCTCTAGATTGCATTATTGTTTCGTCGGATTCGGGGCGAATAGTTGTCCTCGAGTACGATCCGATTCAAAATTCTTTCGTCAAACTGCAGCAAGAAACATATGGCCGCTCAGGATCCAGACGTATTGTTCCAGGACAGTATCTAGCAGTCGATCCAAAAGGTCGAGCAGTCATGATCGGAGCTGTGGAAAAGAGCAAGCTTGTATACATTTTGAATCGTGTGCGCATTCTCACTCCGTTTGCAGGGTTGGTGGTCCTAATTGGTTGCATGGCGATAGGATGCGGCGGCGAATTTGACCATTTCCTCGCCCCTTGAAGCACACAAGGCGCGAAGTGTAATTCATTCGATCATTGGGATGGATGTGGGATTTGAGAATCCTTGCTTTGCAGTGTTGGAGATAGATTATACAGAGTCGGATCAAGATTGGGAAGGGGAGGCTTTTGAAAATGCTGAAAAGGTGAGATATCTGTGTTTCCCTCTCGACTTATGGCTGACAGATGTCTAGTTGCTCGTTTACTACGAACTCGACCTAGGCCTCAATCACGTTGTACGAAAGTGGAGTGATCCAGTAGATCCACGGGCCAATATGCTCGTGCAAGGTTTGTGGTTAGACCTGTTAATCTTTAGCATTGGCACTGAAATTTTGCTACAGTCCCTGGTGGTCAGAGCAGCGCCACCAATGCATTTGATGGACCGTCTGGAGTCTTGGTCTGCTGCGAGGACTTCATCGTTTACAAACATGTTGGCGTCCCGGAACACAAGATTCCTATCCCCAAGCGCAATGATGGAATCAATGATGGCAAGAGCGTCATCATTGTCTGCGGTGTCATGCACAAGATGCGGGTACGTTGATCGTCACCTCCGCCTGTCAGTGTTGACTGACAAATCGATGACCAGGGGAACTTCTTCTTTCTTTTGCAGACGGAGGAAGGGGATCTTTTCAAAGTCACCATTGATCATCAAGATGAAGAGGTGCAGGCAGTAAAGATTAAGTACTTCGACACTATTCCAGTAGCCAGCTCGATGTGTATCCTAAAATCCGGGTTCCTATTCGCTGCGGCAGAGACTGGAAACCAGTCAGTTTGTTCCCTGTAAGGTGATCACAAAGGCTGACGTTCAACTACAGTTACCTATATCAATTCGAGAAGCTTGGAGATGACCCTACAGAACCTGAATGGTCGTCACTTGAATACGACTCGACTGCATCTTTTACTCCGCGACCACTCACCAATCTTCTTCTTACCGACGAGATCGTTTCTCTCTCGCCGCTCACAGATGCCAAAATCCTTAATCTAATGGGAACTGATACCCCTCAGGTCATTACCGCTAGCGGTGGGGGAAGGAGTGGAAGAAGCAAGCTCGGGATACTTAGGCAAGGAATGGAGACTGAAGAGGTTGTTGAGAAACAAACGCTACGGTTGGAGCCAGAGAAGGTCTGGACGACGCGATTTAACGCTGACGGTTTGTGCTTCTCCTTTTTCAGCTCTGATTCTGAATAAGGTATTAGATCCGTACGACAACTTTGTTTTCTTCTCATCTCTCACAGACACCCTTCTTCTCTCTATCTCGGATTCCATAGAAGAGGTTTCCGAGTCTGAAACTCCTTTCTTATTGCGCTCGCGAACAATCCACGTTCAACAAATCGGTACCTCTTCCATTCTTCAAGTTCTACCTAGCGGTTTGCGTCACGTCTTTTCGGATGAGAACGTAGTGGAATGGAACTGTCCTAGCCACCAATCCATTGTGTGCGCTGCTTCGAATAACAAGCAGGTTGTCCTTGCTCTCACTGGCGGGGAGCTGGTGTACTTCGAGGTGCAAGATGGGACTTTGTTCGAATTCGAGAAGAGAAAAATCCTGGAGGCGGGAATTGTTGACATGAGTTTACCTGATGTTCCCGAGGGTCGTTTAAGGGTGGAATATCTTGCAGTTGGATGTGAAGACCAAACCATTCGTCTGCTCAGCTTGGACTTGGACCCAGACAAAGCTTTGGAAACTGTCTCCCTTCAGGTAGGGTGTTGACTGCTCAGACAGTAGAGATCTCACCATGCGCTCTGAACAGGCTCTTACGGCCATGCCCAGTTCTATCTGCATGGCCGAACTCTTCGATCCTTCCATTGACAAGAATCACCCTTCGCTTTTCGTCAATATCGGTCTAACAAATGGCGTGTTCCTCCGAACCGTGTTAGACACCATTACAGGCCAGCTAACAGATACGCGTACGCGGTGAGCCCATTATATATTTCTCTTTGTCAACACGTTGAGTTAAAAGAAAATAGATTCTTAGGCTCAAAGGCAGTGAAGCTTATTCGCGTCAAGGTTGGGGGTGAAAACGCCGTTCTTGCCCTCTCGACTCGCTCATGGCTCCTCTATCCTTACAGCGGAAAGCTCAACCTGACTCCGCTCATTTACGATGTTCTGGATCACGCAGCTGGATTTACAGCCGAAGTTTGTCCAGAGGGATTCATTGCCGTTGCTGGAAATTCTCTACGGTACGCCAATCTATCTTCCTGCGGATTATTTGCTGACCTTCTGTGCAGCATGTTTACCCTTCCAAAACTGGGAACAACGGTCCAACAATCCTTCCATCCCCTTACTTACACCCCACGCCAGCTGCTCCCTGACACGTCGAAGAATCTTCTGTATATTGCAGAATCGGATCATCGGTGTGTTTCGGAGGAACTCGCAAAGAAGAAAGGGATCGATAATCTTGAAGCGCACCTGGCATCAATTGGATTGGACGCCTATGGTCCTTTACGAGCGGATGAGGGAGAATGGGCAAGTTGCATTAGGATATTGGATCCGCTCAAGGTAAGTTGGTCTGTGCATCTGTTGGCTGCTAAAGGAAGTTGACTGCTGCTCCCGCTGCTATAAAGGAACCAGGAGAATCGACTTTAGAAAAAATTATCCTCGATAACAACGAAGCGGCGTTCTCTCTTGCACTTGTTGATTTTGCCAATCGGCCCGGAGAGCACTTCTTGGTTGTTGGTACCGGCTCTGATGCTCATCTTGCCCCACGAGCCTGCAGGTCTGGATATTTACGCACTTACAAAGTGCTGGAGGATGGAAGGAAACTCGAATTACTGCACTCCGTTCGTTCTTGCCCTTGTTCTCTTGAGCTGAGATGTCGAGTTGATGATTTGAATGTGTAGACTGAAACAGATGATATTCCCACGGCCATCATTCCGCTCGAAGGGCGGTTGTTAGCCGGCGTCGGGAAGGCGTTGAGGATATACGATATGGGGAAAAAGAAGTTGCTACGAAAAGCCGAGAATAAGGTCCGCTCCCACTATCTGCATGCTCTTTGGAGAAAGAAGCTAAAGAATGAATGATGAGCAGTCTTTTGCTACGAACATTAAAACTCTCGAGTCGATAGGAAACCGAATCATCATCGGAGATATGCAAGAATCAATTTTGTACGGTGCATATAAAGCGCCTGAGAACCGTCTCATAGTCTTTGCTGACGACACATCTCCGCGATGGATCACCGCTTCTACTCTCGTGGATTACGACACAGTGGCTGGAGGGGACAAGTTTGGGAACATATTTATCTCTCGTATATCTCGCCAGACCTCGAACCAAGTTGATGAGGATCCTACCGGAGCTGGAATCCTCCACGAAAAGAGTTTGTTCATGGGAGCACCGCACAAGAGTCAATTGCTCGCCCACTTTCACATTGGAGATATTGTGACGAGCTTACAGAAGACTTCGCTCGTAGCAGGTGGACGTGAAGTAATTGTTTATACTGGCCTGATGGGAAGCGTTGGAATGCTGGTGCCGTTTGCGACGAAGACGGATATCGACTTCTTCTCAACTTTGGAAATGCACTTGCGAACAGAAACCCCATCACTGGTTGGTACGTCTTTCTTTTCTTTCTCAGTTTCTCTTTACTGCACCGGAAGACGGAAATCCTGATCGGATGCTCAGGTCGAGACCACCTCGCCTATCGTGGTTCATACGTTCCTGTCAAAGGAGTAGTAGATGGCGACCTCTGCGACGAATTCGCCCTCCTTCCAATGAACAAGCAAGCCCAGATCGCGGGCGAACTCGATCGGACGGTGTCAGAGGTGTTGAAGAAGTTGGAGCTCATCAAATCTGCCTCTGGATGGTCTTAACAATGGTTTGTATCGTGTGTAGGAAGTAATGTTTGTAAACAAAAGTTCATACCTGAGAGCGAGCAGTCCGCCCATCCCTGCTTTACCTAATCCTGACTTTGTCCGTCACCATACATGCCGCTGTAGTTGTTGTTTCCGGATGCCCTAGTCAAGTTCTGTTTTGAGCTGTCGAAAGCCCGTTGAATACCCCTTACACGTGCTGGGAGGGTCAGTCGGTTCGGGCGGCGGAAGCAAATGAGAGCCATATAAACCTCGTTTGTGTCGTTGACTCGAGTTTTCCCCAACAGCGATTATCAAGCATTGAAGCTTTACAGAGTCTAACAGCTCCTCCTCTGCTCCACCCTCAAACTTCAAGCCAGCACTCCCAAACCAGCACCAAAACTTCAGCTCAAACAGCTTTATGTCTTGCATCGTCAAGGTAAAGGTAGTATTCGGCCTCGTACTCTAAATCGATCAAAGTGTCGAATCAAATTTTGAACATCGTCTCAAGCAGGAGAAGAAGTTCAGAAACAACCAAACAGTTTTTTCAGCAAACCAAGATTATGTGCGATAATTCTAAACGGCTACCGTAAATATTCATATTTTTTACCCTTCGCCTCCTCTTCTGAGTTGGAGCGCATCAACTGACTGAATGTTACAGCCCAATCCCGAATTTTCACCCAAAATCTAATCGTTTCAAGATAAAACCAACAGGTTGACCATAGGTCAGAGACTTTGATAGAAAACAGTCATTTCATCAAGTCTCGAATCAAAAATCAAGAAGGAAGATCAAGCAAGAAGAAGGAAGAAGATCATCATCTCGGTCCAAGGCCAGATCGCGCTCGCTAGCTAGCTACTCAGCTTTTTACCAAAGAATTAAACCAATTCGTCTTTTCGGACACTCAGAATCCAAACATCAATCCAACATCTCTCAAGGATCTCAAGAAACCTCTTCGCTCAAAGCAACCATCATACCCTCGTCCGAAGGACCTAACGCGCAAAGCCAAAACAACATTCCCAATCTGGCCTCACAACCCATCCAAAACATTTTCTATACCGAACAAGACCAAAACATGTCTTCCTTCTCTCAGACCCGTCAACCTCTCTCGCTCGATCAAGTCGAGAACATCTTTGATCACGATTTCGAAGCTCTTTTCGGAGACTCCAATACCGACTTCGATCTCGTCAACGCTCTCAATTCGGATTCACTTTCGGACCTGCCTTCGTCTTCGATCGTGAAGCCGCAAGAAACGATTAGTCTGCAACCTATGCAGGGTGAAAATTCAGGGGGTGTCTTTGACAACTACAATTTCGGTTCGTCAGCAATCCCTATCCCGTTTTGTCCCTCCCTCGGTACCCCAAATGGCGTTTCTGATAGAGTGCTGTGAAAGACTTCAACCTGTCCGGTTTCCAAATCCCGGTCCAGGTTCCTCAACCACAGCTGGAGCCGTCAACCCACCAATCGCAAATAGGACAGTCGTCGCATACTCAGGGACCAGACTTTGAGTCTCTCTTCTCCACCCTTCTGAATTCGTCTAGCACCGCGGACGTGTCCCTTCTGTCTCTCCTGCCCGAACCTACCTCGCCGCTCTTCCCGTCAACGGATATCACTTCAACGAACACGAATGGCCAAGACGGCGCATCACTCCTCAATTCCTTCCCGCTCATGTCCTCATCTTCGAGTGGGACCACTTTGCCGCCCCTCTCTCTTTCCAGGGAGGGGTCGGACGTGTGGTCTACTCCGCTTGATGATCTGCTGAGGACACCATCATTCAACAACGGTAACAGCCAATTCTCGCCTCCAATTTCAATTGGTGGTCTAGGTGGTGGTTGGAACCTGTTCCCGAGTATGGAGGTGAAAGATCAGGTGACGACAGACTTGGATATCCTCTTCCCTTCTCCCACCATGGTTCCAGGACTACATGGACCATCGCAGAAGAGCGGGGAGACAACAGTGGAATCTTCCCCATTCCCTGGCTCGTCTCACATCCAACCTGCCTCGCTCAACGCTCTTCTCAACACTCAGTTCTACAATATCTCTCCTCCTGTCTCTACGAGTAACATCTCCCCACCCCTAGGCACTTTCCCTTCTACGTCATCCGCCCAACTTCACCCTTTCCCTACTCCTCCCACACCGTCGATCAACACTCCTCCAGGGCTAAAATTGCGGAAGAACCGAAAGACGATCCCCCTCAACGCCCCCACACAAACGAGGAACTACACGGTTCCGTCGGCAACCTCGAAGCGCGACCTTCCAGTGTTCATCAACAAGGACCTCCTGCGTGCAGGGTATGCGCCAGAGGAGATAGAGCGGATCCGAGCGCAAGGAGAAGATGGAGTAGAAATGCTTGGGGACGAGGTGAAGAAGATCATTGATAAGAAGAGGGTGCAGAATACGATGAGCGCGAGAAGGGCAAGAGTGAGGAAAGAGGAGAAACTGAAGGGTTTGGAGGAAAGGAGAGAGGCACTGAAGAAGGAGATATTGGAGGATAGGAAGAGGGTTCGGGAAGCAAGGAGGGTACTCGATTTCGTTGGTGCCAGCCGGGAGTTTTTGGACCAACATCCCGAAGAAGAGGAAGAAATAATCTCAATACAAGGCGGATAACACAGCCGGTTTTCGTCTCCACAGAAATAAATAGGGATCGATTGACTGAAGAACAACGAAGTCTCGATCGACTTGCAGGATCCCAAACAAGGCCTGCCAAAGTTTTCGCTTTTCATTTTTCTCTTATCTAACTCAGCCTGAATCGAATCAATCAGTTATACGTCTCAAAAGAATCTCGATATCGCTATCCCTTTTTATCTCTCCGTCTCGTCTGAATAATGGAATCATTTTCTGTTTCGATCCCTTCGCTTCACCGAAAGTTTCCAAGCTTGTTTGCCTTGCCTTATGTCAATTGTGTTTCGCTTCTTCTTCAGTGCATATAGTGGATGGAATCTAAAGATTGCACCTCCAATATCTGCTCCAATCTTCAAGACGATTCAATGATAATTGCACATCCCAGAACGGTTGATGAATGATGAACGTATGGATGACAAGCATAAGATAGAATCCAAATGATAACTTCGAGTGTATGTGAATGATAATGATATCTGAACCAGTCCTCCTCCTCTACTACCGTCAACAATCCGGACTCAAAGCAAGAACAATCCAAAAAGAGATAAAAGCTAAAGGAATGACTAACACTTTCGGAACGCAAATAAATCGCTGCTACTTCTCTACACTATCGGCGGACATCCCAGAAAACAAACTGGTTCTAGTCGTCACGCCAGCCAATGATGCCAAAACAGGCTAACGATGACTTTCAGGCGTCTTCTCCCTCTCCCTTTCATCGAAATGTTGTGCCTCCGACTCCTCTGCTTGCTCATTCTCAAACCACGGATTCTCTCTTCTGGCATCTTCTTCCGCCCAATCCTCCCACTCGATCCATCCGTCCAACGTCGCCGGCCTGCACAGTGCGAAAAGAAAGTTGCGCCTCACGCTTCCTTGGGAGAATGGGGCCTTCGATCGCGATCTAGGGATCAGTCCTGGCGTTTGAGGGGCGATGGACAATCTTTTGGCTGCCCCTTCACGGATGAGTTCGATGGTTGATTTGCCGAGGACGAGGAGGCGGATGTGGTAGGAGTAGAGGATGAGGATTGGAGTTAGAACTGCGAGATTGAGGAGGGCGAGGACTAAGATTTGCGGATGGGAGCGGATGTTGTGTGCCCAAGATGGTGGGGAGGACAAGATGAGGAGGGTTTCGGCGAGGGAGAGGAGGAGGCCGAGGACAGTGCTGGAGAGGAAGACAAAGAAGGAGCCATAGTTCAGCCTGCCCACACAGTTGTTGAGGAACGTGCAATGGTGGTCTATTCCCTCCGTGCTACATGGTAATCAACATAGGAATCAGTGACTTTCTTCGGCGAGGGGAAGAGAAAGACGAACCAAACGTTGCAGACCTTACAATGTGAACTTCTCACTCCTCTATAGCTCCTGCAAGTTCCGCACCACTTCGTATCCACGCTGAGCCCGTCCATCCTCACCGTCTTCATCCTCGCTGCCCTCTCCCCTCCCACCCATTCCCACTCCGGTTCCGGATCCAGGTTCGCTGGCAAGAATCCTGGGTCAGCGAACGAGGTCCTGAGCATGGCAGCGATGGAGAGGATGTAAAGGTATGCGAAGGCGGCGATGAGAACTATGGCCGCTGAATGGGGGATGAGGGTCGAGTCGAGCAGGCGGGACGGTACCGCTGCAGCCCAGAATGCCCCAAGACCGATATGAAGGAGAAAGGAGAGGATGAAGGACCAGGGACGACCCTTATCCTCTTCTCCTTCGAGAGCAGGAAAGACCAAAAGCATAATGCTACCCCATAGAGAGGACCGGACCTTCTTATGAGCTGCCACCGCCTCCCACACCTTCAGTCGCCTTCCATCTTCATCCACCACCTGCCGCTTCGGCCACAAACCGTCTTTCCCCTGTCCTCGAGATGTAACGGAAGGATGAGGCGACTTTTCCGAGGCAGTTTCGATCACGATTTGAGTCGAAGGCTGTGGAGGGTCAAGGACGAGAGAGGGAGGACGGAGGACAGCGGATTGTCTAGCGGACAGAGAGTTATGAAAGCTATGGCGTTTCCCTGTTCCGGTACCAGATCCGACGAGGATGAAGTTGGACTTGTCCTCCGGTCCCACTTGAGGGACGGTGATGTAGGTGTCGCTAGAGAGGGGGATGGAGGACAAAGAGCCTTGAGAGGGTTTCGAGGACATGCCACTGGTCGAAGAGAGGGGCGGAGCGTGCAGATTTGGTGCTGGGGGCGTTTGGACGTGCGCTCGTTCATGCTCCATGTTGACGACGTGTTCGCGCACCCGCGGGAGTTGGTCTTGAGACAGGAACCTCGACCTCCTTGAGGACGACGGCACAGCGGTGTGGGAACTCCCAGACGGTGCGGAGGTGAGCGAGGTATGTCGTCTCCTGTTCTCACCCCTCACTACTGCTCCGGAACCAGAATGCATGGTGACTGTGGGAGAAGACGGAGCTCGCTCTCTAGGGAAAGAGGGTTTGGACCTAAACGCTTCGGGGACGGTTATTTCTTCGTGCCTGGTGTGGGCTTGGAGCGCAAGAGGATGGTTTGGGAGGAGGTTGTTGATAAAGAACTCGCCCTCCTCCAACGCGGAAGCGGCAATTAAGTTCCTGAGAGAGTTATCGCTCTCCTCCTCGCTCCCAGCCTTGTCCTTACGAGAATTGGAGGAGGCGGTGCGAGAGAGAGGAGGGGGAGAGGGCAGAGGTATGGATGGTGCTGGGATGCTCGGAGGACGCGTAACGATGGGTCCGCGTTGTGGAGGGGTCGGACGTGCTGAGGAAGCTGAAGGCTGTCGAACCATTGAGAAGCCTGGCCGATTGGTCGCAGGCCTGAGGGAGATAGAGCGCGCATGTCCGCCTGGACTTCCGCTTCCTCCCATGACGTTTCCCAAGACATGAGGCATGCCTGAAGCCGAAGCTCTCCTCGAGGAAGGGACTTGATAGTTCCCATATCCCCTCCTCTGCTGTTCTCCCTCACTCTCGCTTCCGCTCACTCCCATTCCTCCGACGAGCCCTCCCAGGCCGCCTCGACCCGAGCTCACGCTGCCAGCAACGGAATAGACGACCCTCTCCCTTCCTATGCTCCCCGCGACCGAGGTTGGTCTCTCCCTCTCCTCTTCGTCAAGCCTGTAAAACCTCCGTGTTCCATCCAAAGCTCCTCCTTGTCCTACTCCATGTCCATGTCCGTGGGACGAGATACTCTCGCCCCTCTCCCTTCCACCACCGCCACCTCCTCCTCCGCCAGAAGTACCTGTAGCAGTGCCGAGTCTAGAGCCAGCATGGGATCTGGCGGAGTAGAAAGAGTTGGAATAGCCTCCGTCAGAGTTGGCGTGGGATTCGAGGGAGGGCGAAGAGGTCGACCGGCTGTGTCCGACTCTGCCACTACGACGTCCACCACCACCCCAACGCGAATCAGTCTCCCAATCCTCCGCTCGAGCACCGTTCGAAGGAAGAATAGCTCACCGTTCACCGTCCGAATATACCTGTCTCTCTGCCATTTCCACGCCTTATTCCATGATTTTTGGTGCGATGTACGCGGTTTTTTGGGCTTAAAGGGTTGGTGGGTATTAGAAGAGGTATTAGGAAGGGAAGGGAAGTATTAGGGATACTGAGATTTATAAGGGAGCGACTAGAACGACGATTGCTGCTCGTAACAGCGTGAGGAACTTTCGACAAACTTTGTTTGCTTCTGATTTTATTCGCCGACCCTTATTTAACGCCAGCAGAGTGGAACGACGCCCTTCTCCTTCTTCTCCGTTCAGTAGATACTGAGATTCATCTACGTTGATTATGCATCCAAATTATTAATGCGCCACTAGAAGTGCAGTTCATTTCTGGCGGTGCCTAAGGAAGTCGCTTGGAAACATTCTCCAAGACACAAGCTAACACAACCGACCGAAAATGTCGCGACAACTCGAGACCTGCTGAACGAAAAGTGTCCGTCGTCCTCGTCCCATCCCACGAACACCAAGCATCTACGAATCAGCATGATAAAACGGCACGCCCAAAAGGTTCGTCGTGTTCGTCCCCGCGCTGTTCCACCATAATAATCAGCACTTCCGCCAAAATGCAAACAGCACCGAAAAGCGAAAGCAAATATAGATCAGCGAAGCACGTACACATCAACCACTGGTTGCGCAGCCTTGATCAGTTCGTCGATGAGCGACTGCACGGAGGGATAGGCGTAATCGGAGAGGGCGCAGGCGAGGATTCCAGTAATGCCAGGCGCTTATTCATTCCAATCTCGTCAGTCCCGTTGTGGTGAAGATCTGGAGGGAGGAGGGGACAGACCAGCTTGAGAAGTGCCACTCGCGGTGTAGTAGCGACTGAAGTTCGAGGTAGAGGTAATCAGTGGGAGGCGAGAGGTAGGAGGAAGGGAGAACTCACTCAGGCTCGAATGCCCAACTGCTCGTGATGTTGACGCCGTACCAGAACAAATCCACAAGCTGTAGTCACCATTAAGGTCATCCCATTGAGGAATAACGAAGCTAAAGAAGTTGTGTACTCACAGGTCCAAAATTCGAAAAATCGGCCTTGACATTTTGATCATCGACAGCACCGACCTGCACCCAAACAGATGCACAACAGCCATTAGTTCTTTCCAAGTTGAAAATCAAGTTGGAGTGCCTACGGTGAGAGCGGCTGGGACACGAGCGGGGGATTGGGAGGAAGCATCCTCATCACTGTTTCCAGCAGAGGCGACGACCCAGACTCCGCTCTTTATTGCTTCATCGATCACCGCATCCAAGGTGCTATCGGGATCCCAACGAATAGACATGTTGAGGATGGACGGCTTCTTGGATGCTTGTGCAGCCTCAACCGCCCAATTGACGCCTGTCAACCCCAGCAGCGTACAATGTCATGAGTTGATAGGGTCTTGAGGCAATGTACTAGATATTGTGATGTGCGGGAACGTACCGGAAATGATAGTGGATAGGTTCGTGTATCCCCTCTTATTCAGAATCTTGACCGCAATCACCTTTGCCTCCGTCGCCAATCCATATAAGTTCTGCCCGGCAGCGATGCCCATTGTGTGCGTGCTATCCACCATCGGCGCTCATCAGCAGCGTTCTTCACTGCTTTCTACTCCTCGTTAAACTTAGATAAGACGCACCCATGTCCGTAATCATCTGTGTCGGGAAGACCCTCTCCAAAGGTTGCTCCCCAGACGGCGCGTCCAGCGAAGACTTCATGTTCGATATTGACTCCGGAGTCGAGGCTGGAAGGACACAATGGCGGAGCGTCAGTACACGGTTCATACTCTGGAACTGGAACAAAGAATAAAGAAAAATTGAAGGAACGGACGAGGCCAATGAAAGTTAAAGAAAAACTGATCGAATTAACTGTACGAGGAAATGAGCAATTACGCAAAAGAGATTGATTGAAGGAGAAAAAGAAGTATGGATGGACCTGTAAATGTCGACTCCCGCTCCCTTTCCCTTCGTGCACCGAGAATCTCCAGCTTTAAACGTCACTCCTCCAAACGCAGAACGTGAATTGGAACTAGATCCTTGATCCACCACCGCGGCCTGGAGCGAGACAGGTGACTGGAGGCTTATCTCAGAGTCCTGTTCGACGTATTCTACATCTTGGCTGTTGAGGAGATGTAAGAGGGCGGGTTTATCCAAGACGGCAGAATAGGCGTTGACCACTGCTCTCGACTTGTCAGTCGAGCTGAATCAAAGGACGTAACTCGAAGATTGGAGGAGGAGGAACGCACAGGACCACTGTCCGTCCACCACCGCGCCGGTGTTTCCTTCTGCGTCTGCTTTTGAACCAGAAAGAAAGGAATGGAACGATTTGAGGTGGGTGGACTTGCTGGTGCCCGTTTTCAGCTTGACGATGTATCGTCCAGGCTATCAGTCGATAATGATAAACCTGCGGTGAGACGGGCAAGAAGGTAGCTGAAAGAAGACGAACCAAAGCATCCTGTGGCGCACGCTTGAGCTTGTGGTGGATGAGCGAAGAGCTAGACTCGGATTGGAGAGCGAGGAGGGAGTGGGCGGAGAGAAGGAAGGAGGTAATGATTGAAATAGGCTTCATACTGAATAATGTTGTGAACACGACTTGGAAGAGGGCATCCTATGGATGAAGGTGACCCTCTTTTATGAAAAGACTGTTGTCTCAATCGCTGTACCTCGCCATATGTGTGGACTCGGACTGGCTGTCATAGCGCTAGTCTCTGTCCTCAGAACTTGAACCCGTCCAACCTTGCTTCTTCTGTTTACTTGAGCGCACTGACGAATACATCTTTCAAAGCATCGGCATAGCACCTCCAAGTAATTATAGCCAGCACGGATGTCCACAACTGCTATCACTGTCCCAGCTTGAGCGCTTCACTTGACGGACTAGGAGAATTCCAATACCCGGTATATGACAAGTTCGTCACGGTAAAAATCTTCGAGGTGTTGTCCTGTGTGGTACAGTCACGGTCAGAAAGACAGACTGCCGCGACTCCCTGTTCCAAGTCGCTTATAGTCGTCTAACTGATCCCCATCTACGCCATTTCCCCATAAGCTGTTGCTGAGGATGCTGAGGATAAGCCTCGTTCAACAGTGCATCCCGGTTGACCGTTCGATTGACTACGGTTAGAGTAAAATCTGAAAGGGACAAAAAATCTTTAGTGGCTCATATGACAGCAAAATATTTCTTTGGGAGCTGTAGTTGTTAACCGGGTTTTAAACCAACTCTCCGGACAGAACATGACGACGGATGCATTGAATTAGAATGTGTTTTTTTACTAGTTATACAACCGTACAAACCTAAGGTTGAGCAGCCAAACACCTGTCCAATGCGCGTCAGTTGGTTCAGCGGGGGGTAAGGAAAGACTGACAGCTCGCTACTCAACAGTACAGACTGCCCACCATTCTCAAACAAGCATAAGAACTCATTCTCATCCTTGGCCTTCGTCGTGAGCTTTTGTCTCGTATACCTATACCAATTCCCTCTCAATTGGCCTGAATTAAAGGGGAAACGACAATTCGTACCTCGTTCCGATTGCATAGCACACTTGTTTTTTAAAAGCATTGGCAAGGCACCTCCAAGTAATTATAACCAGCACGGTGCAGCATATCCACAACTGAAATCACTGTCCCAGCTTAAGCGCTTCACTTGACGCACCAGGAGAATTCGAATACCCGGTATATGACAAGTTCGTCACAGTCACGGTGTAAATCTTTGAGGTGTGTTGTCCTGTGTGGTCACAGTCACGTCAAAAGAAGATAGTTACTGCTGCGACTCCCTGTTCCAAGCCGCTTATCGTCGTCTACCCATCGCTTTCATCGACCGCCATTTCCCCATAAACTGTTGCTGAGGATACACCTCATTTCAACAGTTCATCGGGTTGACCCTTCGATTGACTGCGGTTAGGGTAAAGTCTGAAAGTCTGAAAGTGACAGAAAAAAATTCTTTAGTGGCTCATGTGAACAGCAACATATTTTCTTTAGGGAGCAGTAGTTGTTAACCTGGTTTAAACCAACACTCCGGACAGAACATGACGACGGATGCATTGAATTAGAAGGCGTTTTTTTACTAGTTATACAACCGTACAAACCTAAGGTTGAGCAGCCAAACACCTGTCCAATGCGCGTCAGTTGGTTCAGCGGGGGGTAAGGAAAGACTGACAGCTCGCTACTCAACAGTACAGACTGCCCACCATTCTCAAACAAGCATAAGAACTCATTCTCATCCTTGGCCTTCGTCGTGAGCTTTTGTCTCGTATACCTATACCAATTCTTTCTCAGTTGGCCTGAATTAAAGGGGAAACTACAATTCGTACCTCGTTCCGATTGCGTAGCACACTTGTTCGACCGCTGTCGGTCTTGCCGGTTCAAGATAGTCCAGCTCGATTGCAGAGAGGGAGACGTTCGGCATATGTCCAACAGCATTGAGGAAGCGAACAGCGAACATCTTCACGCCGACCGTTGTTTGTCTCATCCCCGTAATGACGGCAGGGCTATCGTCGAAACGTCCACCCTGATACGGTTTCATCGACTTTTTATGCCTCGTGATATACACCTGAAGGCCAGGGAAAGCCCAGTCATCCTCCTCCGTTTCTCCCGCTCCATCTGCATAGGGGGTCGGTGCAGTAGCATATGGTGTGGGTGCTCCGTATCCTGCTGGTGTTGCAGCATAGGCAGAGGGGGTCGCTGGAGCGTAATTAGACCCTGCGTACTGGGAACCAGGGGTAGGAGCTGTGTACTGAGAAGGAGTGGGAGCTGATGCATAGGGAGCTGGTCCTCCAGGCGTTGGTGCGCTGCCATAGGGTGTGGGACCGCTGGGATATCCTGGAGTCGGGGCTGAAGAGTATGGAGCATAGGAGCCTGGTGTCGGAGGATTGTGATATGGAGTGGCGTGATTGGACATGGGAGGTGCAGGGTCCGACGGGTACTGCATTTAGTACATGAGTATCACATCTTTCAGCTGACAAAACAAAAACTGACGGCGGAACTTGTGCCTTCTCCCCAACCACTCCTCGCACTTGGGTGTGGACTTGGAGCAGTTGCGGCCCCCCATCCACTATCACTCGGTGCAGGAGCGTTTGAACCACCCCAGCTGCTCGTTGTACCGTGACTAGGTGCTGGCTCTCCCCATCCTCCGCTAGTTGACGGAGCTGCTGGGGTCCTTCCACTCGCCCAGCCTCCATCTGCAGCTGCAGGAGCAGGTGTTCTCGAGGTATTCGAATACCCTGGCGTCCTACCTCCCGGTCGAGCAGAGGCACCCCATCCACCACCTCCCCCTCCGTAGGCTGGCGTCCGTCCCGAATCAGGAGGAGGGGCAGGTGTGCGTCCGGAAGACCACGCTGGTGTACGGGATGAGAGGAAAGGCGTTTGTGCTGACATGGACGGCGGGGCTGGAGCGGAGTCGAAGTTGCGTTGGGGTTCTTTGCCCGGCTCGTACGCATCAAGAGGATAAGTTTCGCCATTCTCGCTAAGCTCTCCATCGGTTAATACAAGGCCCAGCTAACAAGGGGAGGGGGACGCACGCAAGGCCTTTCAGTAAATCCCGCTTGATTGTGATGATCTGATTCTTCGAATGCAACTCCACCCTACACAGAGGTCCATTCGCATCTTTAATGACGCCGGTATGCCCCTTATAATTTCCCTTCACGACGCGACAACGCTTGCCAATGGCTCTATCCCGCCGACCTTTCACAATGGGTGCCTCGCCTGCTCCATTCTGAGGGCGTATGGAGAGCGCATTCTTAATCGAAGGGTTGGTTGGTGCATCGGCGCGATTCTTGGGGGCGACGGAGACGAGATTTCGGGCGTATGTGAGAAACACGCCACTGTTTTCGTGGAGATCTGGATTGTGGAGGAAAGCATAGCTTGATCTGTAAACGTGCAGCACTCGTCCTGTGCGTCCTTCTCGTCCCTAACATCGCCGTGTCATTGTTATTCCATGAATCCACCATGGGATGAGGGGTGAAGAAGGGGATGAACACGAACCGTCGATGCAACTTCCTTCACCAGATCGCCCGTCGATAAATCATGGCCGTCATGATCAATCGCGACCGACCTCCGAGTGTCTGCCTTCACACCGATCTGTGATGGTTTGAGACTTCGGACAGCTCCTCCTTGATCGAGGATACGGAAAGTGTCACGCTCGATCTTAAAGATTACACCCGTTGTTTCGCGACTGTTCAGCATGCACATCAGACCAATGTCTTCGCTTTTCAGATTGGTTGCGAGACTCACTCTAACTGCACGAGATCATGCAGCTCATACCCACCAACGGTATTCATCCCTCCACCGACCTCTGCCGCTTCTCTCAGGTCCTTCGCAAACACTTCCACCTCTTTCTGATTCAAATCGCTCAAAAAAGTGACAGTGTCGTCCTTGACCTTCAGCACGAGACCTGTCTCATCCACATTCTGGCCAGCCATGACTTTGACGTGGTCACCCGTCTTGAAGAGCTTCCTGACATTCGTAGTCGGAAACTCGATCTCTTGGTCGGCCAGTTCAGGGTGAAGGTCTTTGTTGGGTATTATTGCCACAACGTCCCCATTCACGCTCTCGATCACTCCTTCCAGTCCCTTCTGGTCTCCAACGAAGACTTCGACCTTATCTCCCGGTTGGAGACTCGCTTTCGCTGCATTGCGGACGCTCGCCAGGTTCTCCCCTTTGTCCGTATCCGCAAAGCGCGCCAGTTCGTCCAAAGTGGGCGAGACATCCTCCAGCTCGAGAGATGAGAGTTTAAAGTCTTTCTCCAGATAACCATCCTTATAACTTTCGCCTTGAAAGGTGACATAACCTCCGGTCGGTTTGCTGACGCTCTTGGCTCCAAACCTCCTCTTAATTTCATCCGGGTTGAACAGTCGAGGAGGAGGACGTGGACCGGTGAAATCGGCCCTCTTCCTCTTTTTACTTTCCTCCTCTCCGCCTGTACGTTTCTCCTTGGGAGGGGCCAAGTCAATTCGGGGAACCAACTTGAGTCCAACCTCGTCCGAATTATCCACCAGTTCAGACACCATAGCGAGATCTCCTGCATAAGGACCACGTTTGACCCTGACCCAAGAGCCCACGCTCAATTTCGCTTCTCTCTTCTTGATTTTCAGCAGATCCGGCATCTCGTCAATCTTCACGAGGAACAGTCCTGGATTCGAAGGGAAGGCGGTAGACGGCGCAGAGAGGTAGACTCCAAACAGTCCCGCCACAGCATGCCGGACGGCAGTTTCGGTGCGAGACTCGATGTAGATGTACCCTTTGAGAGAGTCGCGGTAGAAAGCAGAGGTGATGGCAAGAGGGTGTGCGGTCGTGGAGAGTGCGATGGCCTTGCGGAGGATGGAAGAGACGAGGTCGCGCTCTTTTCCTGGCTTCATTCCCAACCCACACAATAAACATTACCCACTTGCCCATTACAAAATAAAGTATATCGCACCTTGCATCGAACTCCGAAAATGCTCGGATCGTTGACTCCAGGCATAAGAACGTTCCTCGGCACAGCGTCTCCCATGCTCTCCCACCCCCCTCCTTGTCTCCTCGCATACCTTTCCCTGAACTCCTTTGCCAATTCCTGCGCGCTCTTATCCAGTAAATCATGCTGCATCCTATCATAGTCTCGGTGTCTTCTATCGTCCGCAACCCCAACTGAAGTCTCGCGATGAACGATGAAATCGTTGTCTAGCCCTTCCTCCGCCTCCTCTTCCTCTTCCTCTTCCTCTTCATCTACTTCTGCTTCCACATCCAAAAAGGCAGACAGCCCAGCCCGCGTCTTTCTCTATCCATTACAACCATTCCATACATAAGTCAAAGTGTTGCGAAGTGGTGGCACAGAGGCAAACGAACCTTCTTCCGTCGTGGACCAGACACCTCTTCCTCTTCCTCTTCTTCCTCCTGTGTCACCAGCCACACATTTAGGACTCACTTCCTGCTCTAGTCACGAGAAAGGACTTGCCTCGTCTTCATCGTCATCTTCCTTCTCTTTTGAAGCGCTTCCACCTGCATCCCCCGCCTCTTCTTCACGCTGTGCATATGGATCATAATCCCCCTCCCCTCCGTTAGCTGACCCCAGTGGCGACGACATGTCTTAGATAGCGAAACTGGACAGGAAACAGAATTGACCAGGTCGTCGTTTTTGAGCTTTGACGGCGACTCCAAGAAAGTGATAGGGTTAGGGTTTTAATGCTGAATGGCAATTGCCTGTGACGCTTCCGCAGCTTGGCAAAAGCGGGCAGAGTAAAGCGCAAAAACGACGATTTCACTTGTCCATCGCCACTGCTGCATCTATAAAATTGCTACGCCTCTGCAGAACTCCCAAGATTATCAACATCTTACCGCTGTGTCGCGTTTATATCGCCACCGAGCAAAGATCGAAGTAGCCAAGCTAGATAAGGAGAGATGTCAAAAGATAAAGAGTCTGGGAGATTCGGTGGCTTGCTACATGGCCTACGGGACAAGGTCACGCAAGGTCTGGGTCCTGGAGTAGAGGCGGTACATCAGAGCTTAAGACAGAGGTGAGTCTCTTGAGGAATCTTGGAGGGTCAGAGACTCTGATGTTGACATTGCTGCGAATGTTGCAGCTACGCAGCGTACAACCCAGCTCAGTCACAATGTGAGTTTTGCTGCTTATTACTTTGCTAATTACTCATGATGGTCTGACAGATACGCTCAAACTTGCGGTCCTCCTTTCTCAAATGCGCTCGCTCTCCCTCTCTCACACCAGCACTGCAGACGCTGGAAAGAAGTTCAGCAAATCCTTCTTCATATTCTCTCAGCAGCCTGCTCTAAGCAACAACCTCGACAATCTCGCCAACGACAATCTTCAAGATTACAAGGACATTTGCGATCGTCTATCCTTCTTCGTCTTCCAGAGCGCTATGTTAGAGGGAGAATATGCGAAGAAGCTTGAAAGTAGTCGCACAGTCCTCAAGGTTCGCCGTTCATCAGTTCACAATAACTAACATGTCTGACTCGAATCGGGTAGGAAATTCGTAACTTTGAGGAGAACTTGATTCCTCGCCGTGACAAGCGAGAGGCTCTTAAGAAGGAAATCACAAAGATCGAAGGCTACAAGCCAGAATCAGGGTCATCATCCGCCAAAAGATATGCTCAACAACTCGCCCAGTTACGGGGAGAGCTTCAAGCCCTGAACGAAGCGGATGCGCCTTACGAAGATTCGATGGCTTCTGTCAAGAGACAAAAGGTCCACGATTCTTTCCTCCAACAATTTGAAGCGATGAAAGAGTACGGCGAGAAACTTGCCATCATGTCAGAGTATGGCAAGCTGTTGCTTCAAGGTATGGACGTGAAGGAAGGAGGAAGAGACAAGTCATACGGCGAAGATGGGCTGGATAGGACCAAGTTGATAAGGGGTTTGGTTCAGGAGGAACTGGAGGGCTGGACAGCGGCTAACAGTGAGATTCAGTCACGTACTCTTGGCGCAAAAGGTCTGAGAAGGAGGGAAACCGATACTCGGTAAGCGTTCTCTCCTCCAGCTTCTCTGTCGTGAACTGTGAGTCTGACGAGTAGAAAGGTCTTTCGCTGTAACGCATCAAAACGAGTTGTCGGATCTGGAGAACATCACAGAAGAGAACCAACAAACTCCTCCAGGCCCAGGCCACCTGTCCCCCTCTCCATCAGTCTCTTCTACGCACCACAAACTCCCACCTCCACTCCCTGCTGCCGCTCGTCCTAGTTCCGTTGCCTCCTCTCACGGCGTACAGTTGTCAGATCCTGGACCAGTCCCTGCTCCAGCCTCTGCTACAACTGGCACCCCTATACCACTTCCGGAAGGCGGTACCCTCCCTCCAAACATCAACATGTCTCCTCCCGCCCTCCCTCCTCGAGCATCTGGCGACCTGCCCAATCCCACCAACATCACCGGTGCTTCCATAGCCCACTCTCTTTCTGACGTCGCGCCTCCTGCCACATCAGATACACCCCTCAGTCCTGTTGATGTCTTAACCCAGAACCAGCCTACTGTTGCTGAAACAGGAAAGCCGGTGGAAGGTACCGGTGGACCAGTGAAGGGCAGCTTGGCAGAGCTGAAGAGCGAGAGAGAGGATAAAGGGAAAGGGAGGAAGAGCTCAGAACACCCAAGTGACACTGCCACGATAAGGGACTCGGTCATTTCTGTCGAAGGGGAAGGGAGCGGAAGCCATGGTGCTGGTGGTTCATCGAGCGAGGCGGCGCTGAAGAAGGCGATGGAGGCGCAAGAAGAGCGACTCAAGAACATGGCCACCACCTCTCAGCCTTCCACCTCAGCCTCTGCTACCCTCGATCCTCAAACTGCTTCTAGTTCTGGGCAAAGCGACGCGGCCATGAGGAAAGCGATGGAGGCTCAGCAGGAGAGACTGAACCGGATGGCTACCACGAATAGGAGGAGATTGGAGAGGAGCGAAGGAGAAATGGGTACCGAAGTCGATGAGGATGCTCCTCCGGCGTATGAACCATGGGAAGAGGATACAAATCAAGATGGTGCTACCTCCCATGCACCACCGCCTCCTCAAGATCGGAAGGGCTCGTAAAACTGTGGAGGTCAATTATCATGGACTCAAGCTAAAGGAATGAAAGGACAAAGAATTTGTATTGAACATTTGCTCGAAATAACTACCAATGAAATGTGACTGATGTAGACACTTGTCAGAAATAACTTTTTTCTTAACACAGTCTGTTCTAGCACATTTTCGGTTTTTCAGAACTGTGAGACTTTATTGAGATTTTTATTGCACCAACAAAATGGTCGGACGAGCTATTACAAGTTCACGCAAATGTGTAGGTAGAATGGAGAGCGAGAATGCACGAGTTAGGTGAAACGAGGGGTGAACATGAAAGTGGGAATCACAGATGGCTTTCGAACAAAGAACGAGGAGAAACGAATCAAACAAAGAAAGAATAGAAACGAGCTTAGCTGAACGTAGGTGCAAACATGAAGCAGGACGAGGAATTGAACATCAAGTTGGACCCTCCTGAGGTCTGGGAAAGGAGATCAATATGGACAGGAACAAA
>MU271233.1:24130-62249 GCA_021432655.1 Atractiella rhizophila | reverse complement strand
TATATCGCACCTTGCATCGAACTCCGAAAATGCTCGGATCGTTGACTCCAGGCATAAGAACGTTCCTCGGCACAGCGTCTCCCATGCTCTCCCACCCCCCTCCTTGTCTCCTCGCATACCTTTCCCTGAACTCCTTTGCCAATTCCTGCGCGCTCTTATCCAGTAAATCATGCTGCATCCTATCATAGTCTCGGTGTCTTCTATCGTCCGCAACCCCAACTGAAGTCTCGCGATGAACGATGAAATCGTTGTCTAGCCCTTCCTCCGCCTCCTCTTCCTCTTCCTCTTCCTCTTCATCTACTTCTGCTTCCACATCCAAAAAGGCAGACAGCCCAGCCCGCGTCTTTCTCTATCCATTACAACCATTCCATACATAAGTCAAAGTGTTGCGAAGTGGTGGCACAGAGGCAAACGAACCTTCTTCCGTCGTGGACCAGACACCTCTTCCTCTTCCTCTTCTTCCTCCTGTGTCACCAGCCACACATTTAGGACTCACTTCCTGCTCTAGTCACGAGAAAGGACTTGCCTCGTCTTCATCGTCATCTTCCTTCTCTTTTGAAGCGCTTCCACCTGCATCCCCCGCCTCTTCTTCACGCTGTGCATATGGATCATAATCCCCCTCCCCTCCGTTAGCTGACCCCAGTGGCGACGACATGTCTTAGATAGCGAAACTGGACAGGAAACAGAATTGACCAGGTCGTCGTTTTTGAGCTTTGACGGCGACTCCAGGAAAGTGATAGGGTTAGGGTTTGATGCTGAATGGCAATTGCCTGTGACGCTTCCGCAGCTTGGCAAAGCAAGCAAAGTAAAGCGCAAAAACGACGATTTCACTTGTCCATCGCCACTGCTGCATCTATAAAAGCTTTAGGCCTCTGCAGAACCTCCAAGAGTACCAACATATCACCGCGTGTCGCGTTTATATCGCCAACGAACAAGATCGAAGTAGCCACTAGATAAGGAGAGATGTCAAAAGATAAAGAGTCTGGGAGATTTGGTGGCTTGCTGCATGGCCTACGGGACAAGGTCACGCAGGGACTGGGTCCTGGGGTAGAAGCGGTACATCAGAGCTTGAGACAGAGGTGAGTCTTTCTTGAGGTGCAGGTGGAATCTTGGAGTGGTCAGAGACACTGATGTTGACATTGTTACGCATGTTGCAGCTACGCGGCGTACAACCCGGCTCAGTCACAATGTGAGTTTTGCTGCTTATTACTTTGCTAATTACTCATGATGGTCTGACAGATACGCTCAAGCTTGCGGTTCTCCTTTCTCAGATGCGCTCGCTCTCCCTCTCTCACACCAGCACTTCAGACGCTGGAAAGAAGTTCAGCAAATCCTTCTTCATATACTCTCAGCAGCCTGCTCTAAGCAACAACCTCGACAATCTCGCCAACGACAATCTTCAAGATTACAAGGACATTTGCGATCGTCTATCCTTCTTCGTTTTCCAGAGCGCTATGTTAGAGGGAGAATATGCGAAGAAGCTTGAAAGTAGTCGCACAGTCCTCAAGGTTCACCGTTCATCAGTTCACAGTACCAAACATGTCTGACTCGAATCGGGTAGGAAATTCGTAACTTTGAGGAGAACTTGATTCCTCGCCGTGACAAGCGAGAGGCTCTGAAGAAGGAAATTACAAAGATCGAAGGCTACAAGCCGGAATCAGGATCATCATCCGCCAAAAGATATGCTCAACAACTCGCCCAGTTACGGGGAGAGCTTCAAGCCCTGAACGAAGCGGATGCGCCGTACGAAGATTCGATGGCTTCTGTCAAGAGACAAAAGGTCCACGATTCTTTCCTCCAACAATTCGAAGCCATGAAAGAGTATGGTGAGAAACTTGCCATCATGTCAGAGTACGGCAAGTTGTTGCTTCAAGGTATGGACGTGAAGGAAGGAGGAAGAGATAAGTCATACGGTGAAGATGGGCTGGATAGGACCAAGTTAATAAGGGGTTTGGTTCAGGAGGAACTGGAGGGCTGGACAGCGGCTAACAGTGAGATTCAGCCACGTACTCTTGGTGCGAAAGGTTTGAGAAGGAGGGAAACCGATACTCGGTAAGCGTTCTCTTATCCACCTTCACTTTTGGGAAATGTGAGTCTGACGAGCGGAAAGGTCTTTCGCTGTAACGCATCAAAACGAGTTGTCGGATCTTGAGAACATCACTGAAGAAAACCAACAAACTCCGCCAGGCCCAGGCCACCTGTCCCCCTCTCCATCAGTCTCTTCTACGCACCACAAACTCCCTCCTCCACTCCCTGCTGCCGCTCGTCCTAGTTCCGTTGCCTCCTCTCACGGCGTACAGTTGTCAGATCCTGGACCAGTCCCTGCTCCAGCCTCTGCTACAACTGGCACCCCTATATCACTTCCGGAAGGCGGTACCCTCCCTCCAAACATCAACATGTCTCCTCCCGCCCTCCCTCCTCGAGCGTCTGGCGATCTGCCCAATCCCACTAACATCACCGGTGCTTCCATAGCCCACTCTCTTTCTGACGTCGCGCCTCCTGCCACATCAGATACACCCCTCAGTCCTGTTGATGTCTTGACCCAGAACCAGCCTACTGTTGCTGAAACAGGAAAGCCAGTGGAAGGTACTGGTGGACCAGTGAAGGGCAGCTTGGCGGAGCTGAAGAGCGAGAGAGAGGATAAAGGGAAAGGGAGGAAGAGCTCAGAACACCCAAGTGACACTGCCACGATAAGGGACTCGGTCATTTCTGTCGAAGGGGAAGGGAGCGGAAGCCATGGTGCTGGTGGTTCATCGAGCGAGGCGGCGCTGAAGAAGGCGATGGAGGCGCAAGAAGAGCGACTCAAGAACATGGCCACCACCTCTCAGCCTTCCACCTCAGCCTCTGCTACCCTCGATCCTCAAACTGCTTCTAGTTCTGGGCAAAGCGACGCGGCCATGAGGAAAGCGATGGAGGCTCAGCAGGAGAGACTGAACCGGATGGCTACCACGAATAGGAGGAGATTGGAGAGGAGCGAAGGAGAAATGGGTACCGAAGTCGATGAGGATGCTCCTCCGGCGTATGAACCGTGGGAAGAGAATACAAATCAAGATGGTGCTGCCTCCCATGCACCACCACCTCCCCAAGATCGGAAGGGCTCGTAAAACTGTGGAGGTGAATTATCATGGACTCAAGCTAAAGGGAGGAAAGGACAAAGAATTTGTATTGAACATTTGCTCGAAATAACTGCCAATGAAATGTGACTGATGTAGACACTTGTCAGAAATATCCGCTTTTCTTAACACCGTCTGTTCTAGCTCATTTTCGGATTTTCGAACTGTGAGACTTTTATTGAGAATTTATTGCACCAACAAAATGGTCGGACGAGCTATTACAAGTTCACGCAGATGTGTAAGTAGAATGGAGAGCGAGAATGCACGAGTTAGGTGAAACGAGGGGTGAACATGAAAGTGGGAATCACAGATGGCTTTCGAACAAAGAACGAGGAGAAACGAATCAAACAAAGAAAGAATAGAAACGAGCTTAGCTGAACGTAGGTGCAAACATGAAGCAGGACGAGGAATTGAACATCAAGTTGGACCCTCCTGAGGTCTGGGAAAGGAGATCAATATGGACAGGAACAAATAGTTGCGGCTGCAATTGTCCAACAGAATGAAGACAGAACAACGCCCTAAAGCTGATAAAGTAATCAAACATGACAAGATATCAATACTGAACACTGGAATATTCCAAGGAACCAGACAGATCCGGAAAGGAACGATAGGCAAGATTTAGACATCGAAAGCATGATGCAAGTTTAGCGAAGGAACGACAGCTATAAACCCAATAAAACTCAGGATAAAATGAAAGAAATAGACGGGTACTTCCGTCTTTGCAGAAGAAGGGAGATCAGTCTCAAAACTTCCTCCCCATACCAATGGCGCCATATTCGGATACCCTGTTCCTGCCGCCAAAAGGTTCAAAGACGTGCGCGGAAGGAACGTGATGGGTCGAGAACTGGATCGAGTTCAAGGGCTGCAAACCGTGGATAGGCCCGAAAGTGACCGGAGGAGCAGAGAGCGGAATTCCTTCGAAAGCAGGCATGGGCAAGGAGAAAGAGGGAACGAAATCGATGTTGTCGATTCCGCTCAAAAATGTCGCAGCGGTAGCAAACTCTGTCGCGAAAACGGATGGAGCGCTGGAGTCCACGGAAGATGTCTCGCTCTCTACTCCGTTCTCGGAAGAGGAAGAGGAGGTGGAGACGTCAGAAGAATGACTGTGGACAGGGATGGGTGCTGCGCTGTAGCTTTTGAAACCGAGCTCCTGGTCGGTAGGGTACCTTTTTCTCCCTCCAGGTTGAACTTGTTCTTCTTTAGCAATCGCGAGTCTGTTAGACACATAACGATTTGCAGCGTTGTTGATGGGAGGAAGCATCTGTTGGACTTGTCGGTAGCGATAAAATTTGGGGTAACGGGAACCTGGTGTGCTGCCTCGCTGAGAAGGAGGAGGGACAATGGTAAGCTTCGCCCAATCCTAGATAGAATTCCATAGTTTTGTTAGTGCGAAGAGATCCCTTTCATCGAGACAAAGGAAGAAAGACGTACAACCCTGAGCACATTTCCGTCAATACATTCGCCATTCATTTTGTAAATCGCTGAAGCCGCATCGTCGTGAAAACGGTAGGTGACAAAGGAATAAACGGTTGGGCGACCTTCGTGAGGAGGCATGACGAAGAGGTCCATGAGACTGATGAAATGAATAATGGCCATCAGTATCTTGAACACAGTGAGGAAATGGCTTGCCTTCCGAAACGCTCGAATAAGAGCCTCAATGTAGGCTGGGCAGTCTTCAAATTGATGTTGCCGACATATACTTTAAAACCTTCACGTCCCTGCTTGCCATTGGCAGTGGAACGCTTGGGGGCAAATGAGTTCTCTGATTTGGGATGCTAGAGATGTCCCTTCAGCTAATGTGGAAAGACAGTCGGAGAAATAGAACGGCGCACCATTCTTGAAACGGGTATCTATCCTATGAGAGGGAATAAATATGCTTGTGGATACGAAGATGTACGAAGGGAGGAGGCGACGAAGGGGAGCGAGACGAGGAATGTCTGCTATCAGACAAGGAGGGGATATATAATGGCTAGGTTATTTGGTTGGAAGTTTTGTTAAACAAGGGCTGTCGATCTGTTTGGTTCCAATCGTAATGAGATGATATCCTTGCGATCGATGCTCCTCCAAAGCTGGATCAAACTGTGAGCGTGTCGAGTTGGGGAAACGGGAGGTGAAGAAAGCAGCCTCTTATAGCTTCGACCACAGGACGGCTGGCAGCATGGACTTGTTATGCGATAGAAGCACAGGATAAAGGATCGACCACAAGTCCCATCAGCCCACTTCCCTGGCTTTGTCTTCTGCCTTTCTCTTTCTCCTTGCAGCCGTAACAACCAGCTGCGTGAGAAACCTAATCTGACCGATTGGAAAAATAATTCTTTTGAATGGACAAAGGGAAAAAAGGTTCTTTTGTTTAATAGAATTTATCTCAGCTAGTCTGTATTAAACAACGCGGAACAGGTGGTTGTTGAAGTCCTTTCACGAAGCTTGCTGAGCTCCAGGCTGAGTTCCACGAGATGGACACCAAAAGTTCAAAGACGAAGAAAAGGAACGCGAGATTAGGTTTTCTCGTCAACCTAGATCAATCTTCCCGCCACGCAAACTTTGCTTTTGTTCCCATCAGGCTAAATTCTCCGTCCGTTTGGTTTGTCAACGTCTGGAGCTGTCTGACGAAGTCTGGAATGGAAGTGGACAAGCTAGAATGGAAAAGTAGAAGGGAAAAGATCACAATGAAGGTCTGCTTGAGTCTGCCAAAGGTACAGACACTACCCGTAGCTCTTAACTACGCGTCATATTTGCGTAGATAGGATGGACTTTGTTAGACTGTTGAACAATGTATTGGTAAGATGAGGTAACTGGGAGCGGAAAGTTAGATGGGGGTAACTTCACGGGAACCTGTTAGTATGGCGTACGGCAGAAAGGTCCCATCACTCCACTTGCTTGACACGCCATTTCCCACTCGCCCTCGCCCACGCCGCCAACTCTCCAAATGCTCCTGTCACCAGTGCACATCCAACGTACATGAGGCACCTCTGACTAAGGGACATCAAGTCAAGGAACGGGTATGGGAACCATCCGTTGACACTTGCACACTTCTCCATCCAAGCGGTGTACGCGACCGTCAACGCTGCTGCAGACAGCCATGGATTTGATCTTGCGCTGTCAGAGGGAGGAGGAGGGGAGAGGAGGAGGACGAGCGCGGGTAGGAAGTGGATGGAGAGGTCGAATTTGGGCGGGAGGAGGAAGATCGTGTTGCGGTTTTGTAGGAGGGAGGGAGGGAGCATGAGTTGTGGGAAGAAGAGGGTGAGGCTGTACCACAGGAAGCTGATCAGTAGCTCGACTGGGATCACGACTTCTTGTAACGATGCTCGGAGATTTGCCGCTGAGAAAGACGTGAGCTCACTTACTCTTTGTAATGAGGGGAAGGAAGCCATACCCAGTTTGGAAGGGATGAGCGAGAGTGCGAAAACGATCCAGGTGGCGGTCAAACCGAGAACGGTCAGGAATTGCCAGTTACCCCCATATGAGGTAGCGAGTTGTGGCATCGTGACTTCAAATGCAGTCGAAGTGAAGAGGAGGCGCATTGAGTTGGACATAAGAATAAATGAGGTGAAGTCTCGAAGTTTAGTTGTGCTCATATTGTGTTGATGCTTGGCCCGGGTATGCCAAAAATCTATTCCATGTTTCATCAGTCCTCTCTTCCTCAGTAAGAAGTAGCTCTGAATATTGCAGACAAAAGGCAGCAGGGTTCTTATACTTCCCGACTTCAAAGGCAACTTGAAACCGTTTGCCATAATAAGTAGAACTCTCGATTGAATGAAATAGTTTCTGTACATCATTTTGATCCTTAAATGTAGCAGAAAGGAGCTATAGTGACATGAGTAAATGTGCCATTGAGTAAGTGCGTATCAGTTCAACCCATGAATAAAACCGTCACAACTTGTTCTTCATCTCAGGTTGGATCCCTCTACTAGCCCTATCCGTAGAGGGAGTGAACTGAAATGATCAGAGAGGCTCACCTTGCGTTTGCTCAGATATGATTTCTATGTGGTACTCTTCTTGCTGTCGGGCGACAAGGTCGTGCGACCATGCGACTCGCTTAAAAAAGGGTATGGATGATGTCATCTTATGCTTTCTCTAGTCCTAATCTGTAGTGTTGCTCTCCTGTGCTGGCCTGTGCCGCTGCACCCCAGAAAACACAAGAGGCGGGACCAATTTAGCGGATGTTGACGTAAGGTATCCAAGCAAACTTGAGGCCACCGCAATTTCCCAATCCCAAGACGACCAGACGACCACCACCCTTTAAATCCTTACCACGCTCATTGCCTGGAGAAGTTGAAAAAGAGAACAGTTTCAGACGTTGCGAGACTACTGCGACTTTGAGGTGAGATCGTTTCGCATTCATTTTTAGTCGGGTATTTCTGGCTTATGCTTCTTATAACCACACCCCATTTCATCAACTCAAAAACCAAGGAGCCCCTCAACCAGCCCCTCAATACCTCAATTCTTGTTAATTCCCTTTAAAAAAGGAGCCATCGCTCACGACATTCCTTCCTTTAGCATTTACAGCTTGCCACTTGCACCTTGGTATCGTATCCCACCGAACGAGTCCACAAAATGGTATCCAAACTCGCGCTCCTTACTCTCCCCCTTCTATCCCTTGCCAACCAACATCCAGCACTCGTCGTTCGTCAAGCTACGACCTCTCGTGCCACCGCCAGCCACACGAGCTCCGCTGCTGCAGGAGCAGGAGCGACGGGAACGGCCAACATCGTCTCCAATGCGTCCACCGAGCCTACACCGACCCTCGCCGCTCTTCCTACCGCTTCTCCAAGTGGGATATCGAATGCTCCGGCTCTGCCTGCGAATGGACTCTCTTTGAGTCCTAGCAATTATCCGGCGCTCGATATCACCCCTCCGACTAATTCTCCTGAGGTTCAGGAGTGGTTGAGTCAGATCGATATGAGCATCGGTGCGTTTTCTTCCTTTTGGGTTTGAAGTGTGCTGGGGAGCCGCGATGGAGAGCGTCGAGATGGGACAATGTGCCCAATTGGCGGCCTTTTATGCTTCCAGTCAATCGCCGAATTTCCACTGATTTTTCATTTCCTCAGTCCCGAATATTCCTGTAAATAACAAGGTGCGCCTCTCCCCACTTTTTCTTAGCGCAAGTTAGTGATTGCACCGAATACAGAACGGTTGCGCCAACAATACTGCCGCTGCCGGAAACGCTACCTCTTCTGGGACTTGTTGGTGGACCTGCGGGCACTGTTCGTCTATCGCTCCTTCGAAGGCAAAATATTGACTGCATGTGCACCTTAACCAGGCACCAGGGACACAGACGTGACGTTCTGTCCCGCTAAGAACGACTGGGGTCTGTCGTACGATGACGGGTTCGTCACACTTTCTGAGTCCACAGACACTCACTAAGCCGACGGGACTAGACCTGGTCCTTACACCCCCAAGTTGCTTGACTACCTCGACACTGAAAATATCAAGACGACCTTTTTCATCGTCGGTTCGAGAGCGATTTCGCGACCAAATATGCTCCAATACGAGTACCTTAAAGGTCACCAACTCGCAGTGTACGTCACTTCATTCCAACGAAAAATATTTCTGACCGCAGTGGTGCCATTTAGGCACACTTGGGCTCACCCCGAAATGACGACTCTGACGAACGAACAGGTCGTTGCTGAGCTCGGTTGGACCAAGAAGGTCATCAAAGATATCACTGGTGTTACGCCCAAGTACTGGAGGCCGCCTTTTGGTTCGTTTGCTCCCTCATATCTCATATTGGAGAACTAATGATTGTTCTGCAGGTGACGTCGATGATCGGGTCCGCAACATCGCTCTTCAGATGGGTCTCATCACTGTTATCTGGACAACCAGCGGTGGTGTCACATATGATACTCAAGGTCTATCTCCCTTCTTCCATTTTCTATCACAAATACTTATCAACCTGGGCAGACTGGCAAATCCCTGGAGGAGTCGTCAACCTTTCCACTGTAGAGACCAACTTCAACAACATCCTCAACGGCGCCAACACCATCGACACCGGCTTCATCGTCCTAGAACACGACCTCTACCAGCAGACTGTCGACCTAGCCATCGACGTCGTCCTCCCTCAAGCTCTCGCTCTGAGCAACCTCAAGCTGAAGACCATCATCAACTGTCTCGGCAACTCTCCCGGCGACGCCTACCTCGAAACTGGAACCAACTCCTCCACCTTCCCCACGGGCTCTGCAGCCGGCGCGAGCGGTGTGGGAGACGTCCCTGGTATCGGAAATTCCATCCCGGCCCAAGCCACTGGTGGAGCTGTGGGTGGAGCGAGCAATAATGGGAGTGGAGGTAGCGGAAGCGGAAGTGGAGGCGACTCTGGAGCTCAGAGTGTGAAGGCTTTCATGGGAGGCTTTGTTGGAGTGGCGGGCGTTGTCGCGGCTGGTTTGACGCTGTTGTGATTGTGATTGTGAAGAACTGACAGGAGTGAGCAAAGATGATGGTTGCTTGGTTTAGAAAACTATTTATTCGTTTCTCCTTTCTTGTCTCGGTCTCGAACTCGTAATCGTACTCGTACTTATCCCTTCAACTCTTTACTTCCTTCATTTCGCATTCGATATTTGATTCGACCAGACGGACTGTTCATAAATGATTACATCTACACGGTTTCGTTGTGCATCTTCGTAAGCCTGGTCTTCATCCCTTCTTCGGCTTGTAGATAGACTTTTGTGCTACGATGCGTACCTAACCTCTTTCGAGAGGCGTGAACAATTTCAACCGGCTTTGAGATCCTCAGAGCCGCTTTCATTCTACATATTTATTTCTGGCAATGTCGAATATTCGAATCCGACTCAGTTTGTGACGACGGAAGATGTGCCAGACTGGATGGACGATATCAAGATGCCACCAATCAGGAATTGGACCGCCTTGCTACAAACATCGTTCAGCGTGCGATATTCACACTTGGAGGAGGGGAAGGATGTCGTTCCGACGTCTTATCGATATCTCTCCAGTCTCGTTCCAATTCGGCTCGACTCCAAGCTCTGAAATCGAACACATTAGGACGCGTAATTCAGCTCCGTTTCAAGTTGTCGCTGAACTCCCAGCAGTCTAACTTGTGAACCGGTTGAGGAGAGATGTTCCTTCTTTCGAGAAAGTCACAGAATAATGGCACACCTTTTTCACTCTGCTCACTTGAATGTAACAACTTTTTAGAACTAGAATGCCTTGAATCAAGGTGCCAGATCAATTGGATTTGCTCGGAAGCCCTCGATCTGCCCAATAATGAACGACTGAGATCATGTTTTGCTGAAACGAACACACGCTGACGTTCTCAGTGTGGAAAGAGGCATAAGGAAACTCGTTGCATTTTCAAGGTTACGGGGGGACGGCACCTTTCCGTTTTTCCTTCTTTTGCTTTGGATGAAGGGACGAACGTACTTGTGTTCTGCTCATCAGCCCGACCGCTTGGTCAAAAAAGCACATTGTATCTGCATCGTTTGAAAGCACTCTGTACCATCACCATCGTCTTTCTTCTGTCCTGGTCAATGATGTCCTTGTTCGAGCAGGTCCAAAACAATTCCCTTTAAATCCTTACCACGCTCATTGCCTGGAGAAGTTGAAAAAGAGAACAGTTTCAGACGTTGCGAGACTACTGCGACTTTGAGGTGAGATCGTTTCGCATTCATTTTTAGTCGGGTATTTCTGGCTTATGCTTCTTATAACCACACCCCATTTCATCAACTCAAAAACCAAGGAGCCCCTCAACCAGCCCCTCAATACCTCAATTCTTGTTAATTCCCTTTAAAAAAGGAGCCATCGCTCACGACATTCCTTCCTTTAGCATTTACAGCTTGCCACTTGCACCTTGGTATCGTATCCCACCGAACGAGTCCACAAAATGGTATCCAAACTCGCGCTCCTTACTCTCCCCCTTCTATCCCTTGCCAACCAACATCCAGCACTCGTCGTTCGTCAAGCTACGACCTCTCGTGCCACCGCCAGCCACACGAGCTCCGCTGCTGCAGGAGCAGGAGCGACGGGAACGGCCAACATCGTCTCCAATGCGTCCACCGAGCCTACACCGACCCTCGCCGCTCTTCCTACCGCTTCTCCAAGTGGGATATCGAATGCTCCGGCTCTGCCTGCGAATGGACTCTCTTTGAGTCCTAGCAATTATCCGGCGCTCGATATCACCCCTCCGACTAATTCTCCTGAGGTTCAGGAGTGGTTGAGTCAGATCGATATGAGCATCGGTGCGTTTTCTTCCTTTTGGGTTTGAAGTGTGCTGGGGAGCCGCGATGGAGAGCGTCGAGATGGGACAATGTGCCCAATTGGCGGCCTTTTATGCTTCCAGTCAATCGCCGAATTTCCACTGATTTTTCATTTCCTCAGTCCCGAATATTCCTGTAAATAACAAGGTGCGCCTCTCCCCACTTTTTCTTAGCGCAAGTTAGTGATTGCACCGAATACAGAACGGTTGCGCCAACAATACTGCCGCTGCCGGAAACGCTACCTCTTCTGGGACTTGTTGGTGGACCTGCGGGCACTGTTCGTCTATCGCTCCTTCGAAGGCAAAATATTGACTGCATGTGCACCTTAACCAGGCACCAGGGACACAGACGTGACGTTCTGTCCCGCTAAGAACGACTGGGGTCTGTCGTACGATGACGGGTTCGTCACTCCTTTCTGAGTCGATAGACACTCCCTAAGCGGGACGGGACTAGACCTGGTCCTTACACCCCCAAGTTGCTTGACTACCTCGACACTGAAAATATTAAGACGACCTTTTTCATCGTCGGTTCGAGAGCGATTTCGCGGCCAAGTATGCTCCAATACGAGTACCTTAAAGGTCACCAGCTCGCAGTGTAGGTCATTTCTTTCCACGGAAAATTTTTTTTGCCGGTGTTGTTGCCTTTTAGGCACACTTGGGCTCACCCCGAAATGACGACTCTGACGAACGAACAGGTCGTTGCTGAGCTCGGTTGGACCAAGAAGGTCATCAAAGATATCACTGGTGTTACGCCCAAGTACTGGAGGCCGCCTTTTGGTTCGTTTGCTCCCTCATATCTCATATTGGAGAACTAATGATTGTTCTGCAGGTGACGTCGATGATCGGGTCCGCAACATCGCTCTTCAGATGGGTCTCATCACTGTTATCTGGACAACCAGCGGTGGTGTCACATACGATACTCAAGGTCTATCTCCCTTCTTCCATTTTCTATTACAAGTACTTATCAACCTGGGCAGACTGGCAAATCCCTGGAGGAGTCGTCAACCTTTCCACTGTAGAGACCAACTTCAACAACATCCTCAACGGCGCCAACACCATCGATACCGGCTTCATCGTCCTCGAACACGACCTCTACCAGCAGACTGTCGACCTAGCCATCGACGTCGTCCTCCCACAAGCTCTCGCTCTGAGCAACCTCAAGCTGAAGACCATCATCAACTGTCTCGGCAACTCTCCCGGCGACGCCTACCTCGAAACTGGAACCAACTCCTCCACCTTCCCCACGGGCTCTGCAGCCGGCGCGAGCGGTGTGGGAGACGTCCCTGGTATCGGAAATTCCATCCCGGCCCAAGCCACTGGTGGAGCTGTGGGTGGAGCGAGCAATAATGGGAGTGGAGGAAGCGGAAGCGGAAGTGGAGGTGACTCTGGAGCTCAGAGTGTGAAGGCTTTCATGGGAGGCTTTGTTGGAGTAGCCGGCGTCGTCGCGGCTGGTTTGACGCTGTTGTGATTGTGATTGTGATTGTGATGAACTGACAGGAGTGAGCAAAGATGATGGTTGCTTGGTTTAGAAAACTATTTATTCGTTTCTCCTTTCTTGTCTCGGTCTCAAATCTAACTATCGTACTCGTACTTATCCCTTCAACTCTTTACTTCCTTCATTTCGCATTCGATACTTGATTCGACCAGACGGACTGTTCATAAATGTCTACATCTACATGGTTTCGTTGTGCATCTTCGTAAGCCTGGTCTTCGTCCCTTCTTCGGCTTGTAGATAGACTTTTGTGCTACGATACGTACCTAACCTCTTTCGAGAGGCTTGAACAATTTCAACCGGCTTTGAGATCCTCAGAGCCGCTTTCATTCTACATATTTATTTCTGGCAATGTCGAATATTCGAATCCGACTCAGTTTGTGACGACGGAAGATGTGCCAGACTGGATGGACGATATCAAGATGCCACCAATCAGGAATTGGACCGCCTTGCTACAAACATCGTTCAGCGTGCGATATTCACACTTGGAGGAGGGGAAGGATGTCGTTCCGACGTCTTATCGATATCTCTCCAGTCTCGTTCCAATTCGGCTCGACTCCAAGCTCTGAAATCGAACACATTAGGACGCGTAATTCAGCTCCGTTTCAAGTTGTCGCTGAACTCCCAGCAGTCTAACTTGTGAACCGGTTGAGGAGAGATGTTCCTTCTTTCGAGAAAGTCACAGAATAATGGCACACCTTTTTCACTCTGCTCACTTGAATGTAACAACTTTTTAGAACTAGAATGCCTTGAATCAAGGTGCCAGATCAATTGGATTTGCTCGGAAGCCCTCGATCTGCCCAATAATGAACGACTGAGATCATGTTTTGCTGAAACGAACACACGCTGACGTTCTCAGTGTGGAAAGAGGCATAAGGAAACTCGTTGCATTTTCAAGGTTACGGGGGGACGGCACCTTTCCGTTTTTCCTTCTTTTGCTTTGGATGAAGGGACGAACGTACTTGTGTTCTGCTCATCAGCCCGACCGCCCGGTCAAAAAGCACATTGTATCTGCATCGTTTGAAAGCACTCTGTACCATCACCATCATCCTTCTTCTGCCTGGTCAAGGGTGTCCTTGTTCTGGCAGGTCCAAAACAATAAATAATGCGATGCGCAAATGACATAGGGAAGATTCTTAGGGTTAGGGCGCACGCGGCGGACTGGCAAGAAGCGCGAATCCATAAAAGAGGCGTTTCTCTCTTTCCTCCTCGATTCCTTTTTGCTCTAACCCCCCGAAAAATCTTTTTCGTCTCTCGCCCTAATTTGAACGCCAACTCCCGCAGACGAACACCCGAAAACGACGAGAATACATATCCCAGCTCACTCGTAGCCACGACTTGTCTATCCAAAACACGAACGTTGCCAATGCCTGTGCTCAAGAGGAAACAGGTCGCTCTTATCCCACCACCCGCGGCGTTGAACAGCGTTCCACCCGACCACCCCGTCTGGTACATCGAAGCCACGGGCGAAATATTTCTGCAATACGAGTTCGTTCCTCTCTGAACTCGTCGGGTTCTAGTTGTTGAGTCGAACGGGTTTAGGCAATTCGCGAAACGAATGTTACACCTCCGACGCCCAATTTTCCAGTGCTCCTTCTCCGGAAAACTGGGCTTGTCGTATTTCGAAGCGTTGGAGAGCGAGAAGAAGGAGAGCAAGATTGTGAATGACAGGTTTGTGGAGGAGCTGAAGGGTCCCGTATTGAGGAGGGTGCAGTGGCGTACGTCCTTCCATACTTATGTCTTAGTGGAGGTGTCCTCACACATTTGAGTAGAGGTCTGTGGACGTTTAGACACGCTCGTTGATCGCGTGTACGATCGTTTCAAAGACCGTTATTGGCCAGGGGAAACCGTTGCAGTGGAGTTGGGTGGAGAGAGGTGTGTTCTTCATGGTCTCGCCCTTGCATTGCGACTGACGGGGTAAGGAAAGATATCTCTGCGAAATCGTCAAGGTCACCCCACCACCGAACGTCAAATCCCATTTCTCAGCCATTTCCCTCCCTCAACTCCCACCGAACACCTCGTCCCCTTCGACATCCTCCCGCAAAGTCGTCGACAACACAGACTATCGTTCCATCATTCACCTCCTCGGTACAGACCTCGACTTGGACCTCAATACCATAAAGAGGATCGACGATCCTGCTGTTTATGCATACAGCGTTCGAGTACTTTCATCGGAGAAGAATCCGGATAAAGATCGTTATAGCGGGATGGAATCTGAGGTCGGCAACGTTTCTCTGTCGAGGGATCGAACGGCTTTTTCGAAGGCAATCATCAAGAGGTTCCTCAAGGAGTGTCTGACAAGAAACTCAGCAGTGGGAAGTCCGTGGGTCGTCACTCCTGAACTGGCGAGGGAGCATGGAGTGAAGACTGAGGAGACGGACGAATTGAAAGATAAGCTGAGGAAGGCGAGGGAGGGAAAGTTGGAGAAGAGGAAGAAGACCTGGGCTGAAAATAAGGATGTGAAGAGGAGGAAAGGAGAGAGTGGAGAAGCGATCCCGGTCGAGACGAAAAAGAAAACTGCGGCCGGAGGGAAAGGGAAGGGGAAAGGGAAAGGAAAGAAGGTGGAGGAAGAGCAGGAGCCTATGGAGGTTGAGATTCCCGTAGAAAAGGCGAGCCCGAAGAAGGTCAAGTATCCCATTGAGGACCTGGACCTTGATCCTATGTCTATCTTCGATGGTAGACTCTTGCGAAGGCAGTCCGACCTTCCAACACTCCCCACCAAGCCGTCACTGCACAAGAATTTCCTCGGCGTTCCCTCTGACATGATCGATTCGCTCATGCTGGTGTACAATTTCGTCAATATTTACGGGTTCGTCGTTCTGTTCAACTTATTATTGCAGAGGACGCGTTCCTAACGAGCATGATAGACGACCACTTCAGATTTCTCCATTCACGTTCGACGATTTCATATCCTCCCTTCTTCACGCCGATTCCAACACTTCCTGCCCCCTTAACGCCAACTCCCGCAGACGAACACCCGAAAACGACGAGAATACATATCCCAGCTCACTCGTAGCCACGACTTGTCTATCCAAAACACGAACGTTGCCAATGCCTGTGCTCAAGAGGAAACAGGTCGCTCTTATCCCACCACCCGCGGCGTTGAACAGCGTTCCACCCGACCACCCCGTCTGGTACATCGAAGCCACGGGCGAAATATTTCTGCAATACGAGTTCGTTCCTCTCTGAACTCGTCGGGTTCTAGTTGTTGAGTTGAACGGGTTTAGGCAATTCGCGAAACGAATGTTACACCTCCGTCGCCCCATTTTCCAGTGTTCCTTCTCCGGAAAACTGGGCTTTTCGTATTTCGAAGCGTTGGAGAGCGAGAAGAAGGAGAGCAAGATTGTGAATGACAGGTTTGTGGAGGAGCTGAAGGGACCGGTATTGAGGAGGGTGCAGTGGCGTACGTCCTTCCATACTTATGTCTTAGTGGAGGTGTCCTCACACATTTGAGTAGAGGTCTGTGGACGTTTAGACACGCTCGTTGATCGCGTGTACGATCGTTTCAAGGACCGTTATTGGCCAGGGGAAACCGTTGCAGTGGAGTTGGGTGGAGAGAGGTGTGTTCTTCATGGTCTCGCCCTTGCATTGCGACTGACGTGGTGAGGAAAGGTATCTCTGCGAAATCGTCAAGGTCACCCCACCTCCGAACGTCAAGTCCCATTTCTCAGCCATTTCCCTCCCTCAACTCCCACCGAACACCTCGTCCCCTTCGACATCCTCTCGCAAAGTCGTCGACAATACAGACTATCGTTCCATCATTCACCTCCTCGGTACAGACCTCGACTTGGACCTCAATACCATAAAGAGGATCGACGATCCTGCTGTTTATGCATACAGCGTTCGAGTGCTTTCCTCAGAGAAGAATCCGGATAAAGATCGTTATAGCGGAATGGAATCTGAGGTCGGCAACGTTTCTCTGTCGAGGGATCGAACAGCTTTTTCAAAGGCAATCATCAAGAGGTTTCTCAAGGAGTGTCTGACGAGAAACTCAGCAGTGGGAAGCCCGTGGGTCGTCACTCCTGACCTGGCGAGGGAGCATGGAGTGAAGACTGAGGAGACGGACGAATTGAAAGATAAGCTGAGGAAGGCGAGGGAGGGAAAGTTGGAGAAGAGGAAGAAGACGTGGGCTGAAAATAAAGATGTGAAAAGGAGGAAAGGAGAGAGCGGAGAAGCGATCCCGGTCGAGACGAAGAAGAAGACTGCGGCGGGAGGGAAAGGGAAGGGGAGGGGGAAAGGGAAGAAGGTGGAGGAAGAGCAGGAGCCTATGGAGGTTGAGATTCCCGTAGAAAAGGCGAGCCCGAAGAAGGTGAAGTATCCCATTGAGGACCTGGACCTCGATCCTATGTCTATTTTCGATGGTAGACTGTTGCGAAGGCAGTCCGACCTTCCAACACTCCCTACCAAGCCGTCACTCCACAAGAACTTCCTTGGCGTCCCCTCTGACATGATCGATTCGCTCATGCTGGTGTACAATTTCGTCAATATTTACGGGTTAGTCGTTCTGTTCAACATATTATTGCAGAGAACGCGTTCCTAACGAGCATGATAGACGACCACTTCAGATTTCTCCATTCACACTCGACGATTTCATATCCTCCCTTCTTCACACCGATTCCTACACTTCCTGCCCCCTCGTAGCCGAAGTACACGCCGTCCTGCTCAATCAGATCATCAACGAATCCCTCAGAGTTCCAGGGTCGCAATACAGTGCGCGCCTCCGCCTCGGGGGTGATATAACGCCTACGCCTATACAGAGGAACATCAAGCGGGCTATAGAGCTGACGAAGAATTGGGATCGCACGAAGCTCAAGGCGGATAAGGATAGAGAAGGCTGGGAGAAGGCGCTGTTGGGCTGTCTGTTGCAGAGAGGAGGGTTTGAGAAGGTAGGAGAGATGGAACGGATCGTGAGACACTTCGCGTTGTCAGACGCGGACATTAAGATGGGCCTCGATCAGTCTCAGTCTAGACTTTCAGCTTCTGCTCCTGATACCGTGTTATCTCAATTGTCGCAGTTGTCAGATGAAGATTCGCCCGACATGTGGGATCGATATGTTAGTATGGGGATAAGGGAGAAAATCAGCGTTTTAGTTTTCCTAGTTGATTTGGTGGTTGGATATGGGAAGATGGTTAGAAGCCATATTGAGGAGACGGAAGGAACTTTGACGGAAATGAGGAAGGAGAAGGTGGAGTGGGGGAGAGAGAGGAAGAGGCTGTGAGTGTTTTACTTTGCTGGATATTTGTTTGCCTAGATGGATATTTTCTTTGGGTTTGGGCAAGTCGTCTGATGTAACTGTATTGTTGGGCAGGCTCGTTGATAAACCCGATGGGAAAGTCGATCCTAATGCAAATACAGCGAATTCCAAACCTTCGAAAGCCAACGGTCATCCGAAGATACCGAAGCCTGCCAACTCCTCCAAAGTCCCCTCGACCGCTCCATCCACCTCTCAACTCTCCAATACTTCGTCCGCACTCTCCCAACTCTCCGAACCGGACGACGAAGAAGAAGCGGAAGAAGAGATTGATGAGCTCGCTTCTTCTTCTGATGAGGCGGCGCCGGTGACCGGATCAGCTACTCTCGAAGCAATTAAGGCGAAACAGAAGGCATCTGAAGTAGAAGAGAGCTTGACGGTGCTCTCGAAGAAGGAAGAAGCGTGGGAGAGGGACTTTAGACGATGTTATCACATCCCGAGAACGCGTCCTTTGGGCCAAGATAGGTTTTACAACACATATTGGTGGTTCGATGGACTCGGAGGGACAGAGAAGACGGTTCCTACTGCCACAGGAAGGCTAATGGTTCAAGGACCGACGAGAGCGGATTGGTTCATGATGTGTGAGAAGCAAATGGGTGAGGAACAGGTAGTGGGGCGTTTGAGGAAAGAAACGGGTAACGATGCTGCGATATTGTCCAATGGCGAATGGGGTTGGCTCGAAACTGAAGAAGAGGTGAGTCCTGTGCTATCTCAGTTCCCATAAGGAGACTCATGCCTGGCTCAGTTCGATGAATTGTTTCTTTGGTTGAATAATAAGGGCAACCGCGAGCACAACCTCCGAACTCAGCTGCTGAAGTGGCGGAATGGTATTCTCGCGAGCGCGAGCAGGCGCCAAGCGGTGAGTTATTCCCTCATTTAATTTCCCTCGTTTATTTTCACCTCTTTATTCTTCATCGCTTCATTCATTTCCGCTTGAATCTTTTTGGAGCTCCGCTTCTTTAAGCATATCAGATAAAAGTTTTCCCCATGCATGAAGGTCCCTCTAATGCGAAGACTTCCCTAAATATGCGATTCAATAGTCCACATTGCGACAGTCGGATATTACAATTGCATCTGCTTCGATTCCCCGATGCCCATCTTCCCTTTTATTTGGATTTGTCCCTGACCCATCCTTTCTAGGACCTCGCGAACCTTTTGAAGCCTCATCAGGAGACACGTCGGAGCACGAGAACAACCAGCAGCGCGAATGATAGGCACAAAGAGCCGTATTTGTCATGGACGAATAAGGCGGCTTGATCTGTTTTGAAAATCGCTTGCATATCCATTTCATCATAATCAATCATCTCCTGCAGCTTCCTGACCCGTCCTCATGGATCCCCTCCCGACCACTTTTGAAATTCCACTCTTCCGCTTCTTTGCCAGAGCGCCACTATTATCATGCTTCCTTCTGTGTGCAATTTAACTCGGAAATTCCCTCTGCCCTGCCCACCTCTTTTTTTCCTGACCAGGTTTTGTCAGCCCGGAATGGAAATTCAACACGCGTTTCGCCATAGCCTCAGCCCGCTGTAGATTTTACCCGGCGAGCGAGGGGAGAGGGGAGCTTCCACAAAAAGTTAGAGTGACAATGTCGAGCATCCCGAATCCTCGATGCTGGCTGAGAAGTCGGTCCAGCGCCACCGTTAAACTGCCTGTTACTAAAATCTTAGCAAGGTTATCGTGTAATCAGATGCTGGACAAGCTATGGACTGAAAAATGGGGGTTCCGGTCCAAGCAGGGAGCTTAGAGTTACGGTTCAGGCCATATGTGTGCAAAATCGAGATTTCTACTCCGATGAGAGTATAAAAGAAAAAGGTCGTGGCCACACGGTATTCCCACCTCAGCTTCACACTCCTTCCTTCCCTCGTATATAATCACTTTTTGTCAGCTTTCCGTGGTGGCTTCAAGGAGCATCTGTTCTCCTTCGTCCTTTACATATTCTGTTGTTCACGACTCCTGTTCGCCAAACCCAAAATGAAGTTGGTGCCATTCGACCATCTGTTTCCTGATTGACTGGGACGATAGCCCCAACAAAAAGCTCTATGTCGGCAACCTCCCCTACAATCTCGACCACACCACACTACGAACGCTCTTCGTGCAGTATGGGGCAATTCAGGATTGCGTGATTATGATGGAGAAAGATACCCCGAACAAGAGCAGAGGCTATGGCTTCGTCACCTTTCGGGACCAGGGAGATGCCATGAAAGCCTGTACGCCACTTCTCGACAGCACAACATGTCACTCATCTCGTTTTTACCAGGTACATCCTTGAATGGTTTCCACATTGTGAGTCTCTTTCTGATGCTCTCTCTCTTCCAGCACTGACTTGAGGGCAAGGGTAAGTACCTCTTCTGCGCCACCAGTTAAAACTGAGCAGTAACTCAGACGGGAGAGCCCTCGTCGTTGACTTCGCTGTGAGCTAATCTCTACCATCTCGATTCTGGTGTTAACCTTCTTCGCAGGATCCAAGCCGCGAAAAGCAAAAATAAGGCAAAAGTTGTGGCGCCGTGAGCCACTTCCTTCATCCCGCGTGCAGCGCGAGGTAAAGAAGAAGGGATCAGAGACGCCGTGGCCGCACGACCTTCAACTCCCAAAACCTTCCCACGGGGAAGGAACTAAAACTAAGAACGATCCGTCCCTCCTTCTGTACCTCATCTTCTCTGCTCCAGTTCATTCTCATTGTTTTACTACCAATCAATCTTTCAGAGGTGGTGCGTGTATGTCCTCTTATTTTTCGACTTAGACCCAACAAGCCTGTATCCTCTCGCATTACTTCCATTCAAACAAAACCTTTCCTCTGCTTTCCACATTCAAACTTCATCTACTCGGTGCCAAACATCTTCATCATATTTTATCGACTTTCTTTGGGACAATTTGGGGAGGTGTTTGTGACATAATTGGGCTATTCGTTGAAAAGAACAATTGGTTTAGCTTGAAAAGACTTTCAACCCTACAACAGTAGCCTTAGCGATGGGAAAGTGAAGACGCTTATGGCTTCTGTAAGCATTACGAATCAAAAATTTGTTGGGATAAGTGCAGTGATAGCTCCCAAACTGCTGGGTCAATAGCCCTTCCGGAGTGACCGATGAGTTACGGTCGGTATCCGCTGCCTCCCTCACTGATGAATTTCATGAAAGCTGTCAGGGACTATGTCGGAGCGTGGGAAGTCACAATCATCGTCCTCTTCATTCTGACGCATTCTGACCAACTCGGTGATGAAAAGACAAAACCTGGCTGAACCATTGCGCGAACAGATGAAGGGGTCGCGACGGCAATAACGTCGGAACTTAGAAGAGCACGAGGGACTTGGGTGGAGATTGTTCCTTCGTGATATTCCACCACCGTGAAGAAATACAATTCAGTCATTCTCCTGAAGGACCTCCACGCAGCTCCTCCTTCCATCTTCGCCGGCCCGTTGCCATAAAACTTGACGTTCATATGTGAAGCAATCGATCCGATATGCCAACGAGGAAAGCTTCCGCACACATCTCTCACAGCACTTAAGGTGTTCCTCAAGTCACATCGTCCTGCAACACTCCTTGCGTCCCTCCGAACCAATTTCGGAGCGTCCCGACCCAACACAATTGCTCGGGTTCAGCGAGCTCGCGTGTATAAGCTCAGGTCGGACGGGATGAATTCCTAACTTTATGTTGCTCGGCATGTTCAAGTACACAAATGCAACATCCTCACGCCACTCATGCACGTTTCAAGCTATAAGTAACATGTATGCTTCACCATGAACCCGATTCCATAAACTTCCGCCACACGATGTATCCCAAACAGCGGTGTTGTTGAAGAACGCAATCAGCCCATCGACGAGTTTTAGATAGAAGGGACAACAGATGGATTCACGGAGCACCTCTTCAGCTGCAATTCTCTCCGGGCTGGAGATTCACATGCACAGGTTTTATTAACCCTCGCGTAAAATATGATATGTAAACTAGTTGGAAAGGGTTCGGTTCGACTTCAACGCTCAATGACGGAATGTGTCTTCCTCATGGCTTATGGCAAAGCAAGGAGGAGCAGGAAATCACGTTTATTGCAATTCTCAGGTGCACTAGTCCGGCTTCGATACGTTAGAGGTATCAGAAAAGGGTGACGTCTTTATTTCCAACCTCCTCTAAAGAAGAAACTACAGTAAAAGCATCTGCCAGCAGGCGATACGGCCAAGAAAACCCATCAGAGCAGACCTGTTCCATCACCTCTTTCTTTCACTCTGATGTACTGTATCCCACTCAGGAGAGCATAGGTTCGTGTCCCAGACAGTGACAGAGAAAGTCAATTCATAAGCAGGTGAGCCATTCCCCTTTGTTGTAATATGGGAACGGTGAACTGCTGAATCGAAGATAAGAACGAGGGGTGAATGAACTTGGAGCAAACACGATAAAGAAAGTCTGCAAATGTTGCACTGAGCGCACAATGTGCACAGGAGGTATCACTCGGGTGTTACTCCTCTGTCTCGCCCATCAAATGCGAAAGTGGAAGCTGTGACGTCTGGCTGCCAAAGAATAAGCGATGAGTTTGGACTGAAGGTCAGCTAGCTCTCCTTGAGGCTACCCTTTCATCCTGTATTCTAACCGGCATTCAATCATCAATACAGAGGAGAAGAATGCAATACGTTGAATATTGCAACTATCAAAACAAATACGAGAAAACAGGAGGTTTGACTCGCTCATCCTCAATCAAGTCTAGCGACCTGAGAGTCGTCTATTCTAAGATGAGGGAGTGCGGACTATTCCTACCTCCTCTGTTCTGATGCTATCTGTTGCAATCCGACCAATCTCCTTACTGGTGCCAAACGGATCTAGCGACTCTCGAAGGGGAAGGAACCCATGCTAAGAAAGTCATACAGTACAAGTGCCTATTTCGTAGCTCGAGGAGTACTCTGAAGAAAACAAGGAAGCAGAAAGACAAAGTTCGATCCCCGCAAGAATGAAAGACACAACTGGAGGGGCGAGCGTACATCTGTTCCCTTTCAACTCCATCATCCCAGCATGATCTGCCCTATCATCCTCTCCCTCTCAGATGTAATGCAACCCTTTCTCCTCATCACAAAATATTTATCATCCCCCAAAATCAGTGGCCAACCTCCCTTCAATAAGAACTTGGTCGTTCGTCTGCCACACTTCGACGTTCCAACCGGTCCCCATCTGCCCAGTCCTCACCGGATCACGTTCGCGTCTCCTGACCAGCTCCTTCCTGACGATCTCAGCTTCTTTTCAGCGGTGGATCTTGGTCAGGATCTTTGTGGATCTCAGCACGAATGATTGAGACGTACTTCCAAGGTTTGTGGAATGTCGCGCCTAACTTTATCTTCGGCCGTGCTCTGCTTGAAGTATTTGTGGACGCAAGCCTGCAAACTTACAGCAGACAATACCTTTGGTCAAATCGATAAGTTTACAAAGCTTATCAGTGGGCATAATGGATAAGCCGTTCCCTCTCTTCTCCCATCTTCCTCCGCGCACAGTCTCCCTTCGCACCCCGTCTCCTCCACTTCTCGCACCATCAAAACGACTGTAAGTTCTTTTCCACACTTATCTTTAAATATCATCCTCATTTGGTGTCTAGAAAACGTCGACATGAAGTATCTGCAAAAGAAAAACGCAGACGCATCGACCAGATCGTGGTTGATGGCACGGCGATATCAGAAAAGGCTGGAGATGCAGGAGTGGTATGGAGGGATTGGGGAAAACAGAAGGATGTGGATGTGGTGAAGATTGGTGGAAGTAGGAGGTTTCGGAAGGCGGTCCGGAATGGAACAGTGGCCATTGGAACATTAAAGAAGAAAGAGCGAATGATGATGGCTGGTCTTCCTAAAAAGAAGAAGCCGAAGACGAAATAGAGAAGGTGGTGAGCGTCTGCATTTGAGGCGGGCGATAGGGTGAGTGTCTACTCTCGCGACTTGGAAGTTGGATACCAGAGTCTTGATTCATTCAGTTTTCAGTACTGCACAGGCAAAGTGCAAAATGGAGGGTTTTGCTTTTGCTGGAGACTTTCCACATGCAGTTCTCTCTTCGTGCATCATATAATTGCCGATATATCTGTCTGACAGGCATAAAGCCATTACCTCTCTGGCGAGCATGGTCATGAAGCTCGGTGGGTGGTGGTGGTGGCTGAAGCTTTGCCCTCTCCTTTCCGTGCCGAAGTCTTTTGACCACAAGATATCGCTTTGAGATAGTGCGAAAGAGTGCAACCTCGGCTGGATCCACTTCAAACCTTTTGACAAAGCCGGTCTGCACCTTTTCTTACTCACAATCCTCCACAATCCATTATCTTTTTAATTTTCTCTTGCCCTTAGGTTGCTTTCCAATCTCCAGTGAACCAGCCCCGAGCTTCATTCTCTGCCAAAAAAGTCCAGCGTTTTTCGAATTGTTCTTCTGTAGACTTCTCCTGACATGGAACTTCTGGCAAACATATCATATCTCCTTCTCGCCGTTTGTGGTAATCCAGGTTCAACTCGAGCTGACACCATGGCCCAGGGTTAGGTTGGTTGTAGTACAGATGAGAGTACGAAAGCGAAAACCGCGCGGCCTGATGTGGTACAGACGCTTCTATGTCCATCCAAGTTGCGCAAGGCGAGGAGTTACGCCGGACAAGCGCCGACAGCTTCAGTTCGGGACGGGGAAACGTTATTATATAAACGGTGGTAATATGGGACGATGGGATTCGCTGTGACATCGAACTGGAAAGATGAATGGTTTATACAAGACACCTGGTTCGAAATGGTACCAAACCTCCTTCTTGCTGCAAAAGAGCGGTCCATGCTAATCAGCTGAGGTGTAGTTGTGTGACGAGCACGCAACCACGAGTCTGTCTCGACGTAGTCCATCTGATAGCCATCTACCTCTCTTCGCCTGAACTCCACACCATGCTCTTTGTTTCACGCCAATTCCATTCCATCTGCCTCCCAGTTCTCGTCCGCTCACTCGACTTGCCCATCTCTCAGACCCACATCCAATCATGTCACTCCCAACTCGCCTCCTCCCCATCGTTGGCTAATGCAGTGAGGAAGATTACGGTTCCCGAGGTTTTGAGTTGGTCGGAAACCGCGAGGGATTATCTGAATGTGGTTGCATCTATTGTCGAGTTGACGGAGAGGGTGGAAAAGGTAGATGTCAACAAGGTGCACATAGGCCACACCTCGCTGTGGAATGCCGTCGTCCTGCGTCGCCCTCAAAAGCTGAGCATGACCACTCAATGTAGTACACCATTAAACCTCTCGGCCTCACATTCGGGGAACCCGGAAGAGGCAGGACAGGGATGGCTCTATCATCTCAACATCAATAACCCCATGCGGGTGTTTCCATATCGTCAAGCATACCCTTCATTCTTCTTTACTTCCACACTCAAATCACTCATCCTCGACGAGGCTGCTTATAGTCCTTCTCTTCGCATCGAATCTGCGATCGCTTCCGCTCCTTCCCTCGAGAAGGTAGACGTGACGTTGAAAACGCAGGACAATTGCTCTTTCTCCTTACTCTGCGACGCCCTTGCAGGCCTGGAACACTTGGAGGAGCTGCAGCTGAGGGTGCATGATTATTTGAGTGAGAGGGAGCTCGCGAGAGTGGCATCAACTTTCCTCGAGCCCATCATCAGGAGTTGTACAAAGTTGAGGATCTTGAAGATTCAACGACGATTTTTGGGAGGGTTGAGGAAGGGGAGGGGAGCGCTGGAAGAGGTTGAGGTAGACTTTGAAGGGAGAGCACGGGAGGAGGATGAGGAGATCTTGTTACGGATGATGGTTCACAACGGCGTGGAAGTCAAGTTGAAAAATTCATTCTGCTCAGAGATGGACTGAAAGAGGAGGATGAGTTTGTAGTAGTCGGGATCAGAGGTTTGTCATTCTCAGTGTCATCTTCATTTACTGTAACTATTATAGTTTGGGGTGAACAGAAACTGTGTTACACGATGCAGTTGAATGCAAATAACGATAGCGTTTCTCCTTCATTTTTCCACTGAACACTGAAATTACAGAAGGGTTTCACCTAACCAGGGTAAAAGAATAAATTCAGCGTCACATTGTCAGGAAGGGAAAGATAAAAGTGAGACGTACCCAAAGCACATCTCACCAAACTTCTTCCTACGCTAACTGTCTGCTGGACAGCTTTCGCATCTTCGAGGGACGGGTTGACCTCCTATTCCATGTCATAGCAATCAGCTCATCTTTCAAACGTTGCATTTGAAACAACAAACCATGATATCCACAGCGACCAAGAGACCCGTCTCGGCGAGGGCTTCGCAGATATAGTGTCCCTCCCTGAAGCTCAAGCCGCCTCTTACCGGAGTGCCCGTGCTCTAACGTGCAATTGCCCGAAGTTAGGAAGGACAGACAGAAAATGAGCGAGAAGGACGCACAGGAGCAACTGATGGGTCCATGGCGTCCACATCGAAGGTGAGGTGGATAGGTCGATCTCGGGCAGGGTTAACTGCGTCTAGTGCGCGCTCAAGGACTTGGGCAATGCCGTATTTATCGACGTGGTACATCCTACAATGCAATGCATTCATCCACGTTTGAGCCATTCGTGTCGAGAAGTAGAAGGGAACGCACGAGAAAGCAGTTATTCCTAAATCCTTGATGATCTTCTTCTCGCCCACATCCACATCCCTCAATCCAATGTACGCAATCCTATCCGAACGCAATCTCTTCTTCTCATTCCCTTCGCCGGTGATCCAGCTGAATTCTGGGATATCAGTCCCCTCCAACCGGAGGAGGAAAGAGACAGGACATCCATGCAGATTTCCAGAGTCGGTGCTGTTGGGAGTGTTTATGTCCTATGCGATGATTAGAAGGGAAGAGTGGTTGAAAACGAGACACAAACAGCATGTGCATCTATCCATATCAGGCAGGCATCGGGATGTGCCGATCTCACGCCTTCATTGGTACCCATAGCCTAAAGTGTCCCACCAATCGCCAATTTCCATGCGGCATCCCACCAATCAGGATCAGCTTCTCTTTCAGAGCAGGCACACACGAACCAGTGAATGGTCTCCACCAAGAGTCAGCACGAGCTCTCCCTTCTTAGCATGCTCCCCAACGGTAGCAGCCACTTCCTCGCACACTTTACTGACTGTCCTTGGATTCTTCAGCTTCCCGATCGGCGGATCAGCCTCCCTGTTCTGTGGGAGGATATGTGGGAAGGATTGGTGCCCGGAGAATGAGACCGTCCAGCCCAAATTCTGAGCGCCGTCGTTAGCGATGGCCTTCGATGCATGGTGGGATATGAAACACACTTTGATGTCGTCTAACAGGCCGGAAGAGACTAATTGCATAGGACCCTCATCGACGCCGCCTTTTGGCTGTTATTTCGAAGTAAGACATGCTCCACGACAGGATAAAACGACAACTGCAACGGACCTGTCCCCCTCTTCAGACAAGATCAGCAATTCCATTGATGAAAGAAGCAAGGAAACTACGAACGAGAATGGGCAGCCAACAACGGCAACGGTTTCGTTGGTGAACTTAAAGCCTGGCATGCTTGGTAGCGCTTAGATTGATCGCTTGCGTTGATGTTTGGTAATGCTGCCGCCTGATGCTAGTGATTGGATTTTCGAAAGATTCCCTCCAACCCGAAGGTAATATATATCGAGGAAAGGTATGCCGTCGTTTTTTTATGAAGGGAAGGCTTCAATTGATCGGTCACGTGTGGCTGCTTGGCCAGTAGGCACGGTCCGCCAGGTTTCTGGTTTTCAGAGAGCTATGGCAGTTGGGCGTCAGGGAACGCTAAGTTCGAAGTTCCGTTCGAAGACAAAACAGATGAAACCTGAGACGAAACGTGGAATGGTGTTGATGCAATGCAGAAGTGATTGAACGGCAGAGCAAAGTGCATCATATTTGTTTTTTTTTTTTGATAGAGTACATTCCAGAAATATTGTTTAAGTAACCACAATCAATGTTTAAGGTCCGTAGGAAGTTTCAATTGTCCTTTTGTCACTGGCAATGCCGACTGAAAAGAATGACAACGCTCGCATAAGTCCTGTCCATTTCATCACGCCATGAAGCCAAAACACTTCCATGATCGGCCTGACCTACTAGTGACTAGATATCATGCCAATGCATGTATAACGTCCGCCACCCACTTACTACCTAGGAGGAGAATATGCTGGTGGTGGCTTCGCTGCCTCTTGTGAGGTGCGAGGAGGTGGGACCGCCAGTGGACGAGCTGTTGGAGAGTGGGAAGACATTGCTGGTGATACTACTGTTGGTGTTGCTGGTGGCTCGATCTGAGGTTGAGGTCGAGGTTGAGGTTGAGAGGGAGCTTGTGTATTTTGCTCCAGATCGGTCTTCTTCGTCCCCTCCCACTTCCCGCCAAACAACACTGTCGTGGCCCAACGTGATTAGTTATGTTCCTCATAGGATAGAAGGAGGATGCAACTCACCTATCAGCCCGTTGAATATCCCCTTAAGCAATTTTTTTGAGAATTCGAGGAACGCAATTGCAATGTTGAAAACGCCGACTGTTAGGTCAGACGCAAGTTGAAGGGTGGAGCGTATGACGGCTGTGCTCAAGGCATTAGTGGAAAGCTCGAGCATAGAAAGAAAGAAACGACATACCTCCGACGCCAGAAATGATGGAGACGATACTTGACGAAACAACGCCCATACTGATAGAAGTAACCTTGTGTCTTTACTTCTTCTCGCTTTTGGCGAGAGAGACTTGTTCAGCGAATTTATACCATTTACAGAAGTCCTTGATGCCGTAAGAGTCATTTCCCGCCCTCCCGTTTCGAATGCCCTCGGTTGATCAAGAACTGCCTCCAATATTTTTCTTAAACAAGAGGACACACACCGCGCCATGACTCTTGCTTACAAGCTGCCTCATACCATTGAAACCGCAAATAGGTACAGCGAACGACAACGGTCAAGACGGTCGTTGGCGGGGTTCAGCTTTGACTCTACAACCCTTCACGCCATTGAGGTTACGAGGCACAGGGAGCAGGTACAGCATGTTATGTAATGATATAAGAACATTCAAGAGAACATCAGAGCTTGAAATCCGTCCCACATTACATGGTGGCAGCTGGTGGAGCTCATGACGATGGCAGCAGGCAGGAAAGCTGCACGAAAACCCAAGCCCATTCGCTTACATATAGCTCAGAAAGTTAGCTTCCGAGGTATAGTCAACCCTCCTTCGCATATTATCTCTGTCATAAAACTGTATCGGGCAGGGCAGAATGAAAATTCTTGAGTGACAGTTTTGAAGCAATTCGCTTCACCTCTTCCTCCAGACTGACAGAACATTGAAAATTCTCTGCAGCAGGACGACGTAAATGTGACAGTTCCACTAGCCGCTAAGCCATTCTTATCAATTCAGTGATAGGGACCACAAACGATTATTGATCACGTCGTCCCCAGAGCCCCACCTAGCTAAGAGTTGAGGGTCCGCTCCTTCTCATCTTTTACCCCACTCCGCTTCCCCCAAACCGAGTTTCAGGGAACTTGAATCGTTTGCTACAGCCTCTAGCAGGCAGAGTAAACTGGACACAGAACTCGAAGAGAGAAACCGAGACTCCATAGATTCAACATGGGTCTCATAGGCGACATCAAACAGAAGATCAAAAACCGTCGTAATCCCTCTGGCATGTCTTTGAATTACTTTCAACCAAAGTTAACCAGCTTGACTATGCATCATAGAAGAATCATCCAAAGGAACAAAGAAGGATACGTCAAAGAAGGAAGGCGATCCAGTCCCCTCCTCCACATCCACTGCAGTTCAGCCAGCCCAGCCGAAAGCTGACCAGCCAAAAGGAGACACAAAGCCTACTCCTGCTTCCCCAGTCGCATCAGGAGCTGGATCAGGAGGAGGAGATACCGGTGGAGGCACAACGTCGGCTTTTGGGACAGGCGGAATCGCGGGAATCGCAGCAACGGGAGCAATTGGAGGTTTTGGGGACGGTGGTCTAGGAGCTGGTATTGGCGGTAATGGGGATGGTGGTGGAAGCGGTAATGGAGGTGGTGGTGGACATGGTGGTGGTGGGAGTGGGGGAGGAAATGGAGGCGGGCATGGAGGCGGAAATGGTGGTGGAAATGGTGGTGGAAATGGTGGTGGAAATGGTGGTGGAAATGGAGGCGGTAATGGAGGCGGTAATGGAGGTGGAAATGGCGGAGGCGGTGGTGGGGGAGGAAATGGTGGTTGAAGGTGCCACTAGTAAGATGGACAATTGACAGTGACTGAAGGAAATGTACGAAATCTTCATATCTCAAAGAACCATGGACTTTTGACCTTACTGAAGTACTGACTTTGACTCGGAAGTTGAGGGTGCAAGCGATTACACCTGGGTTATAGAACTCCATGCAGCTCCACAGACTCGAGAACACAATGTCCTCTTCGGATCGCCCATCATGAGGGTGACGAGCACTAGCTGCGCCGTTTTCCAGCATTGGCCCACAGTCTTCAATTTACAGCATCAATATCATGATCAATGAAAGACATTGACACTGAAAGTCCCAGGGACCCACCTTAATATAAGAGCCGACTGCTGGCTCTGTCTCCTCATGCATCACCTCCTCCCAGACTTCAATTGCAAACAGCCCTCTGTCCCTCCAGAGAGCAAAGCAGCCGAACCTGCTCAAACTTGAAGGAAACGAATCTAAACTGTGGATCATGGGGTTCATATGCGGTATCAAACGGAAGATTAAGAAACGTCGTAATTCCTCCCGTACGTGTAGTATCCATAAACCGAAGGGGACGAGCCTGAATTCCGTGTTATAGGGGTGCGATCCACCGGGATAGAGAAGGATGATGGACCAAAGAAGGAGGATAGAGACGATTCTCTCCTCACTTCAACGTCGACTGCGGTTCAATCAGTGCCTCCAGCCGAACCGAAGAACGATCAGCCAAAACGAGACACGAAGACTAAGCTGGAACCAGCGGTAGGGTGGGATGGAGGAGCAAGTGGAGGTGTAGGTGCGACGTCTGCTTTTGGCACTGGTGGAGGGACCAGAATTGGGGGGGCTGGAGCATTTGGAGGAATAGGAGACGGTGGAGGTGGAGGTGGTGGGAGTGGTGGCGGCTATTTGGACGGTGGTGGAGGTGCTGGCGAAGATGCTAGGCGTGGGAGTCGTGGAGGTGGTGGTAGATATAGTGGCATTGGTGGCGGATTTGGTGGTAGTGGATGTGGTGGTGGATTTGGAGGCGGATTTGGAGGCGGATTTGGTAGTGGATTGGGTGGTGGTGGATTTGGTAGTGGATTTGGAGGCGGAATTGGTGGAGGATTTGGAGGTGGAGGATTTGGCGGCGGATGCGGTGGTGGAGGAGGCGGCTAGTCAAGCAATATGATCGATGCAGCTGAAATGGAAAATTGGTTATGGCTGAACAAATGCTGATGATTTGTGACTCTGGATTGAACCAGTTTTGAACTGGAACAAATGACTTGAACAAATCTCACCAACTTGGCCGCCCGATAAGTAGATTGGTCACCTGTGTTGGGAAGGATGCTGGAAGCGACGATGAGTCACCCCAACTTAATGTCGACAACTATTCTATTCTTTCCATGTATTCGCTGCTGTGCTTGGACATTTGCTTCCACCTTTGCGTCGTACCCCTTTTATTATGCGGAAATGACAGCCAGATCTTTTTGGGTTTCTTCAACGGTATCCTTCTACATTACAGTCAGACATACTTATCTGAGCTTGGAGCGAAAGTCACCCTCATACTACCATGAAAGTAACGAATCAACATCGCCACCACAGCGCCAGTCAAGCAGAAGGCGCAGGTTGTTGCAAAGCCCATCACTCCAAACAACACTGTCGTGGCCCAACGTGATCAGTCATGTTCCTCATAGGATAGAAGGAGGATGCAACTCACCTATCAGCCCGTTGAATATCCCCTTAAGCAATTTTTTTGAGAATTCGAGGAACGCAATTGCGATGTTGAAAACGCCGACTGTTAGGTCAGACGCAAGTTGAAGGGTGGAGCGTATGACGGCTGTGCTCAAGGCATTAGTGGAAAGCTCGAGCATAGAAAGAAAGAAACGACATACCTCCGACGCCAGAAATGATGGAGACGATACTTGACGAAACAACGCCCATACTGATAGAAGTAACCTTGTGTCTTTACTTCTTCTCGCTTTTGGCGAGAGAGACTTGTTCAGCGAATTTATACCATTCACAGAAGTCCTTGATGCCGTAAGAGTCATTTCCCGCCCTCCCGTTTCGAATGCCCTCGGTTGATCAAGAACTGCCTCAAATATTTTTCTTGAACAAGTGGACATACACCACGACATGACTCTTGCTTACAAGCTGCCTCATACCATTGAAACCGCAAATAGGTACAGTGAACGACAACGGTCAAGACGGTCGTTGGCGGGGTTCAGCTTTGACTCTACAACCCTTCACGCCATTGAGGTTACGAGGCACAGGGAGCAGGTACAGCATGTTATGTAATGATATAAGAACATTCAAGAGAACATCAGAGCTTGAAATCCGTCCCACATTACATGGTGGCAGCTGGTGGAGCTCATGACGATGGCAGCAGGCAGGAAAGCTGCACGAAAACCCAAGCCCATTCGCTTACATATAGCTCAGAAAGTTAGCTTCCGAGGTATAGTCAACCCTCCTTCGCATATTATCTCTGTCATAAAGCTGTATCGGGCAGGGCAGAATGAAAATTCTTGAGTGACAGTTTTGAAGCAATTCGCTTCACCTCTTCCTCCAGACTGACAGAACATTGAAAATTCTCTGCAGCAGGACGACGTAAATGTGACAGTTCCGCTAGCCGCTAAGCCATTCTTATCAATTCAGTGATAGGGACCACAAACGATTATTGATCACGTCGTCCCCAGAGCCCCACCTAGCTAAGAGTTGAGGGTCCGCTCCTTCTCATCTTTTACCCCACTCCGCTTCCCCCAAACCGAGTTTCAGGGAACTTGAATCGTTTGCTACAGCCTCTAGCAGGCAGAGTAAACTGGACACAGAACTCGAAGAGAGAAACCGAGACTCCATAGATTCAACATGGGTCTCATAGGCGACATCAAACAGAAGATCAAAAACCGTCGTAATCCCTCTGGCATGTCTTTGAATTACTTTCAACCAAAGTTAACCAGCTTGACTATGCATCATAGAAGAATCATCCAAAGGAACAAAGAAGGATACGTCAAAGAAGGAAGGCGATCCAGTCCCCTCCTCCACATCCACTGCAGTTCAGCCAGCCCAGCCGAAAGCTGACCAGCCAAAAGGAGACACAAAGCCTACTCCTGCTTCCCCAGTCGCATCAGGAGCTGGATCAGGAGGAGGAGATACCGGTGGAGGCACAACGTCGGCTTTTGGGACAGGCGGAATCGCGGGAATCGCAGCAACGGGAGCAATTGGAGGTTTTGGGGACGGTGGTCTAGGAGCTGGTATTGGCGGTAATGGGGATGGTGGTGGAAGCGGTAATGGAGGTGGTGGTGGACATGGTGGTGGTGGGAGTGGGGGAGGAAATGGAGGCGGGCATGGAGGCGGAAATGGTGGTGGAAATGGTGGTGGAAATGGTGGTGGAAATGGTGGTGGAAATGGAGGCGGTAATGGAGGCGGTAATGGAGGTGGAAATGGCGGAGGCGGTGGTGGGGGAGGAAATGGTGGTTGAAGGTGCCACTAGTAAGATGGACAATTGACAGTGACTGAAGGAAATGTACGAAATCTTCATATCTCAAAGAACCATGGACTTTTGACCTTACTGAAGTACTGACTTTGACTCGGAAGTTGAGGGTGCAAGCGATTACACCTGGGTTATAGAACTCCATGCAGCTCCACAGACTCGAGAACACAATGTCCTCTTCGGATCGCCCATCATGAGGGTGACGAGCACTAGCTGCGCCGTTTTCCAGCATTGGCCCACAGTCTTCAATTTACAGCATCAATATCATGATCAATGAAAGACATTGACACTGAAAGTCCCAGGGACCCACCTTAATATAAGAGCCGACTGCTGGCTCTGTCTCCTCATGCATCACCTCCTCCCAGACTTCAATTGCAAACAGCCCTCTGTCCCTCCAGAGAGCAAAGCAGCCGAACCTGCTCAAACTTGAAGGAAACGAATCTAAACTGTGGATCATGGGGTTCATATGCGGTATCAAACGGAAGATTAAGAAACGTCGTAATTCCTCCCGTACGTGTAGTATCCATAAACCGAAGGGGACGAGCCTGAATTCCGTGTTATAGGGGTGCGATCCACCGGGATAGAGAAGGATGATGGACCAAAGAAGGAGGATAGAGACGATTCTCTCCTCACTTCAACGTCGACTGCGGTTCAATCAGTGCCTCCAGCCGAACCGAAGAACGATCAGCCAAAACGAGACACGAAGACTAAGCTGGAACCAGCGGTAGGGTGGGATGGAGGAGCAAGTGGAGGTGTAGGTGCGACGTCTGCTTTTGGCACTGGTGGAGGGACCAGAATTGGGGGGGCTGGAGCATTTGGAGGAATAGGAGACGGTGGAGGTGGAGGTGGTGGGAGTGGTGGCGGCTATTTGGACGGTGGTGGAGGTGCTGGCGAAGATGCTAGGCGTGGGAGTCGTGGAGGTGGTGGTAGATATAGTGGCATTGGTGGCGGATTTGGTGGTAGTGGATGTGGTGGTGGATTTGGAGGCGGATTTGGAGGCGGATTTGGTAGTGGATTGGGTGGTGGTGGATTTGGTAGTGGATTTGGAGGCGGAATTGGTGGAGGATTTGGAGGTGGAGGATTTGGCGGCGGATGCGGTGGTGGAGGAGGCGGCTAGTCAAGCAATATGATCGATGCAGCTGAAATGGAAAATTGGTTATGGCTGAACAAATGCTGATGATTTGTGACTCTGGATTGAACCAGTTTTGAACTGGAACAAATGACTTGAACAAATCTCACCAACTTGGCCGCCCGATAAGTAGATTGGTCACCTGTGTTGGGAAGGATGCTGGAAGCGACGATGAGTCACCCCACTTAATGTCGGCAACTATTCTATTCTTTCCATGTATTCGCTGCTGTGCTTGGACATTTGCTTCCACCTTTGCGTCGTACCCCTTTTATTATGCGGAAATGACAGCCAGATCTTTTTGGGTTTCTTCAACGGTATCCTTCTACATTACAGTCAGACATACTTATCTGAGCTTGGAGCGAAAGTCACCCTCATACTACCATGAAAGTAACGAATCAACATCGCCACCACAGCGCCAGTCAAGCAGAAGGCGCAGGTTGTTGCAAAGCCCATCACGAAACGGGGCGAGTCTTCGTTGGGCCACAGGTACGATCCATACACGCTCGCAAAGCTTCCTGCAGAGCAAATTTCTTCAGTTTGAAGCCGCAGGAAATTAGAGAATCACCCAGAGAATTGATGAGAGCCACGCTGATAGCTCTTTTCCCTGCTGGTCGAGGGATGCATTCCGATGAATATGCCAGCAGAGCGGGAACAGCGGACCAGATCCCTGCTGCTCCAAAGCATAGGAAGACGTATCTAAGTGTATCTAATCAAATATCAGCCTTATTTCTCGGTGTTCAAGCGGAGGACTTACTACCCGTGGCGGCGGCCATAACGATGTAGGAAGCTCCAGCGATGGTGAGGGGAATCGCGATATGGTAGGAGCGGGAGCCTGTACGGTCTGCCCAGAAATTGTTGACGAGACAGCAGACAAAAGTGACAGCATATGGAGGAGCCTGTATTAGAGAGTTAATAAAGTGAACAATGCAGATGGTGGAAAGTGGACTTACAGACATGAATTGCGCCTGTCGACCTTCGTAACCTAGGTCCCGAGCGATAGTAGGAATAAAATACGAGATCTGCCCAGCTCCACAAATGCACGAATAGCAGACCCTACTCGGATCTAAGAAAAACCGTCCTCGAGCAGAAGGGAGCGTGAGACTGACACGAAAGCCCACGTTCTCCAATCCTTAACAGCGAGCATGAAGCTCTCCCGATGTCCCATCTTGGTGCCTGCGTCTTCCTGGAACGCCACCTTCATTCTCTCTACAGCTAACAGTTTTTCTTCTTCACTAAGCCAACGTGTGGTCTCGGGCCAGTCGGGTAGTATGAAAGTCGCACATATGGCAAAAAAGACGGTCGCGCAGCCTTCTAAAACAAAAAGCCACTTCCAGCCAGGGACTCCAGACACCTACAGTCTACTTAATAGGTTGGGTAAACAAGGAAGAAGGAACGCACCCCGTCCATATAATCCGTTATTACCCCTGCAAGAAGCCCACCAAAAGCTCCACTGATGATGCTCGCGGAGTAAAAGATTGCGAAACGTTTCGACAGCTCTTCACGCTTGTACCATGACCCAAGAAAAAACCAAACTCCAGGGAAAAATCCTGGCATAATTGTCAGCGCAGACCAATACGGTTGACGGGGCCGTACCAGACTCTGCAATGCCGAGGAAAAAGCGGATGGCGACCAATCCAGCCAAGTTGTTCACGCCTTTGAAAGCAATGACTACACATCCCCAAACGAACATGATTCCGGGGAGGAAGAGCGATGGTCGAAGTTTGGCGAGCAACATGTTTGAAGGAACCTCTTTCAATCACGGTCGTATATTGTCAGTGACTTTGTCACGCAGAAAGATAATGGAGGCAAACCCATGAGCAAGTACCCGACAAAGAAAATCAGCAAAGCGAGAGAATAATCGTTCGATGACAGGTGCAAGGCATCCTCCATCCCTCCGACTCGTGCGTTCCCGATATTGGAGCGGTCGAGGTAGTTGATCACGTACATGATCCAGAGAATGGGAAGGAGGTGAAGATCCAACTTGAGTCGAAGACGACGCTCTTCAGGAGTGTCCGGGGTGTAATGATATTCCACATATTGAAAGTTGGCACCGCCCTCGTTCCTGTCGATAAGTTCAGTTGTCGGGATAACGATGTGGATAGGCAGGAACATACCGGTATTGGTCTGGCTGGAATTCCTCTTTTTTCACATCAAAGGATGAACTTCCAAAACTCGAAGTAGAGGTTCGCGGTTCAGATCGTTCGGAACTCATCCTTCCCAAGCCTCGATGTACTATACAGAGCAGCTTGAAAGCAAAGCAAAGTTTTGACGGATGGCCATGTTTTTATGCCCTCTGTCCCTTATCAAATCCAGCGATGGACGGACCGTTCGGCCGACTGGATCGTGGAGGAGGGGAAATCGGGTATGCGAAGTAGTGATGGCGGAGACCACCATGAAAGTGATCAGCGCAGAAAATCGCGCCGAATTCGACTAGTAAATACTGTTTATCCGCAACAGTAGGTACATCTTCTCAACCTACAGGCCTGATTGTCACATAATGTACTGCATGTTGGGCTTGAACATTAATGTTTCACCTGCAATGCGGTGCATGGATCTTTGGTAACTGCTTTCCCCTTGTCTGTTCTGCTGCATCATTTCGAGACAGCATCCCTGACGGATATCAGCTTGTCTATTTTAATGGCGTGGAGGGAATATGTAACCTCCGGCGATGAGGCGAGCCAGGAGAATGTTCCCAGTTCCGTTGAGCAGAACTCAGGTTAGAAACGTGGGTACAAAATGCAGCTCTTGCCTTGCCATATGGACGAGGAAGTGGACGGTTATAATGTACGAGGTAATTCTAGTTGTCTTCCGCGACCATAAATTCTTTTCGAAGGAAGGAAAAGAGCAAGGTGTGATACTCAGAGCCCACTTTGAGCTATTAACAGTGCATGTTCAACACGCCTCCCTTGCATGTTACAACCAATGCTCAATTGGGTATACACTCCAGCTCACAAGCCTTTTATCATCCGCTATCCCTGTTCTCGTTCCTTGCTATCTAAGCACCATAAACTGCACTCCTTCCTTCTGTGTTTCTGTCTCTGTCTGCTTTACAGTTCATGCCCCCTTAAGATGAGTCATCCTCATGTCCAAACTTTGAAGCAGTTGGCGCGCCTGCGCCTGGCATGGACGCTGGCATGGACGGGGATGGATAACACAAGAGTCATTCTACTCGTCTCTAGGGTGTGCGCTTGCTGCTATTCTCGCTTTATGAAAGTCTCTGAACCAGCAACGAGTTGTGAACTCTTCCCGGTTCTCCTTCCGCTCCTCTGGCTACTCCGGTGGAATCGTACACTCCGATTTTTTGGCCGCTGGACTTGTTCTTCGTGACGGCAGGTATAAGATGGCACGCTTTACTTGT